>JACEVL010001552.1:0-25458 GCA_020284085.1 Aporrectodea caliginosa
TGAAAAAAAGTCTCCCGAAAGTTTCTCAGATTAGATTATAAGACAGCCATAGCCAATTGCAGTTCTAGCGCTTCTTAACACGTGCCTTGGACTTGTAACTTAAATTACTTAATCATAATATAATTAAGTCACAAGTTTTAAGTGTTATATTTTTAAAATTAAGTTACATATTATGTACCATCAGCAATGTCCAACAAAGCAATATAATAATACATAGCGCAGTTAAAGTCTATAATTCTGAGAATTATGCTGATCTATATGAATCTATTGTACTGATAAATAATGAATTAGGCCTAAGCAACTATTAACACTAGTTTCAAATATATCTTGGAAAATTCAGTACGGAAAGAATGCAATAACTAAAAGGACCATTTTCGGTGAATTTGAGCTGTAAACAATGCAATTTAAAAGAAATTTATCTCTTTGTAAAGTAGATCTGATTTCATGCAGATATGCAATATTATACGGAGATAAGTCCTCAACGGCGAAAATATAGTCACATTCGGAGCGGACAATTAGGAGCGGACAATTCGGAGCTGGGCAATTCGGAGCCGGGTAATTCGGAGCGGATAAGTCGGAGCGAATTGAAATGAAGATCCTGTGAACTTAAAATTTAAATAGAATAGAAGTGTCGACAATTTATCGTTTTTGGCGCTCAAAATTATTCACCCACTAATTCTTCTTTAAATAGAAGCTGGATCGATGAAAATTTATTGCTTAAATAGAAGTTGGATTCATGAAAATAATTCTTGCTTAATTAGAAGCTGGATTGATGAAAATAATTCTTGCTTAAATAGTAGTTGAATTAATGAAGATAATTCTTGGCCGATCCGAATTCCGCTCCGAATTGTCCGGCTCCGAATTGCCCGGCTCCCAATTGTCCGCCGCGAATTATCCGCTCCGAATTGTCCGCTCCGAATTGTCCGGCTCCGAATTGCCCTAGAACCGTTTGAACACGTGGCATGTTTGAATGTATGTATGTATGTATGTATGCGCACTTGTTATAGCGCCCCTTCAAGATTTCTACTCAGAGGCGCTCCCGACTACAGAGCGGACTCTGAATCGGAGTTTCACGCCGAAGCGCATGAGCAATTGCGAGTGAAGGACTTACCCAGGGTCCCTACGCGGCGGCTTGGTGGATTCGAACCCGCAACCCTCCGGCTGCAAGGCACCAGCATACCCCTACACCACCGCGCCCCACAAATTTGAATGTGTGTATGGTTTGTATGTAGAAACGGCCGTGATAGGCGCAGATTGGAACAATTAATAGCAAAGATGAAGCGTAGGGGACTAATCGGACAGGAAGCGCCAAGTGGCACAACGCTTGCAGATGGGGTTGACTTTCGTCTTTTCACAGCAAATCGCTCAAACACTGGTATGGGCATGCCTTGCACATACAGTTTCCTCCATATCGCTCTCAGGCGCGGTATGATCTTCGCCCACGGCCACGTGGGTATCAGCTCCCTGCCAAAGATGATCGCAACTTTATCTCACGAGTTCTATTAAAACATATCTACTGAATACTAAGCGCACTTACGGTCGTTTTCCACCCTATTGACTGAATTACTGTTGTAAGAAGCTGCGATATTGCCAATTTGATCTTGAATAAACGAATTTGATTGATTGATTGATTGATTGACGTGGCATGCTTGCATAGCCTATGTGTATAGCGCTGACCTATTTAGCTACATTGGCACTGGCGCCATAGAAGTTACTACTTACAATTACAATGGAATTTAAAATGTGTTCCGTTGTGGCTTCCTTTGATACATTCTGCACGAGATCCTCGCATAATTAATTAAGCTAATTTATTCACGCTTATCTTAGCCAATTCTTTCCTCGTTATTGTCCTTCTCGGTAGCCTGCTATTGCTGTAGCCTAGGCCTAATGACAGCGTGTTCGAGTCTGTTTGGCGGGCTTCATCTAATGACTCTTGATAAGCTGTTCTCGCATAGTTGTCACAAGTCGCAATTATACTGACATTTTCCGCATAATAAATGAAATATTAAGTTAAACAGAATTCGTAAACTATGTTCAAATTGTCTACGTGCTTGTAGGCCTATTCACGAATTTCGGATTTTGACTCTGAAAGCAACTTGTCTGATTGAAGTTGTGCTTTGTGAACAGGACTGACATCTTTGACCTCGAATAATTATTTAGAACTACTTCTCGAGTGCGATTTATCGTAGAAATGACCAGAGGATAACGTTTTGTGCATCATGATAGCGCCAAATTAAATTAGATTGGATTAAGTGAGGCATAACGAGGATTCAGACAGCTGCTGCTAGTAAATGTCTTTGAACATCTGGCGAGGTAAAAAGTTCTTGCTATCCTTAGCTGGCAGGGCAAAGGGGTGGGCCTGAGTCGCAGATTGTATCGGCTCTCCGGTCGCTCGTGGCACATTCGACGTAGAACGTGTTTAGGTTCGCTTTTTATGGCCTTAAACAGCGCGTCGTCAGCTCGGTTAGCCAAACTTTCAACTGTCGGGGCCTCCTGCGGCAGAAACCCAGCTCGCCTAAGTCGGTTGGTGAAGCGTTCGAAGCGATCACGATCTCCTCCACTCAGGAACCCCCACCACGCCGGGGACGCGTACATCAGTCTCGCCATCGTTGTTGCTCGTGTTACCTCGTGTAGGGCCTGTGTTGGCATACCTCGCCCTCGTAGAGTTTTAAGGGCGTACATGGATGAGGAACAGGAACTCAGGATATTGTCAACATGTTCTGTAACTGTCACTTTCTCTCCAATTGTTACGCCGAGGATTTTGATAGTCGTCGATCTCTTGACACCGGTGACTGATGGCTGAGAAGCAAGGGAGGACATGTTGCGTCGCACGACTACCATCTCACGGGTCTTGGCATGGTTGATAGTCCAGAGTACAAGGCCAGATTAACCCATTCAAAGCTCGAGGGTACGTACCATACGTATTCTATTTTTTGAAAGGTACGAACGTTTTTTAATGTACCCTATTTTAGGGTACGTAAACAATACAAAAATACGTTAACCACGTCATTGCTCATTATAAGAATGTTCAATTTAATTTAAGCAAACAATCACAACCCAGTATACAGCGTAGTAATTTGTTGCAATGCTATATTGCAGGTCTATGTTTATCCTGCATACATTGCACTTAATGCACTAATGTCAGTCAGTCGGCTCAGTTCTGCTGCTGCACATCAAAGTCCAACTCCAAGCAAAAGGTTTAACAGGTTGAACAACTGCTACTTGACTTAATGTAATGCACACTAATCTGAACTGCTTCTCCCGGAATCTGACTAGGAATCGTCAGTCTCACCGTCAGTGTCATCGGGCAATTCCAAAGGAGTGTATGGCTTTTCATAGCAGACAACAGTGGCCTAATCTTATCAATGAGCCTTGTGTTGGTGTGGATGAAGACTAGCTTTTCCATTGTGGTGGGTTTGAGACTGCAACGCCGCTTGCTCTGAACAAACCCGAACAAGCTCCAATTCCTCTCCGCATACTGTTGACGTCAGATTATACGTAGGCTATGGGTCGCCGAGTAAACCATAAATAAAATGTTCGTGTATGATACGTACCATACACGTATTCTATTTTTTGAAAGGTACGTACGTATTTTAACGTATTCTATTTTAGGGTACGCGTACCCTCGAGCTCTGAACCCATTCCTTTTGGCTGAAATACTACGTAACACAACTTGAGCGTTTTAGGAGCCGCATGACTCCCAACAGAAATCCCATTTTGTGCGACCATCCCCGTTTGCAGGTGAGGTCCTTCGCCAATAATATTTCCAATTCCTATCTTACAACAATATGCAGGCGCAAACGATCTAGCGTTGAGATCGTTGGTATGCACGTATTTGGGAAGGATGTGAAAAGATGCAGTATTAAAGTGTGAA
Organism: Aporrectodea caliginosa; assembly: GCA_020284085.1. NCBI lineage: Eukaryota > Metazoa > Annelida > Clitellata > Crassiclitellata > Lumbricidae > Aporrectodea > Aporrectodea caliginosa. The sequence continues at coordinate 3,875 of JACEVL010001552.1, forward strand.
ATTTAACCTCATCATAGGCCTAGGCAAAGCAAAGAGGAAGAATACCAGTTGTCACAAAAGACCAATATTTCAGCGCATCTAAGAGTGATGACAAAACAGCCTTCAAAAAGGTTTTGTGTACACCTATTTAATTAGAAGCTGAAGGCACCGGCGATCCTTGCCGCATTCGTCAACAAAATTGCTCCTACATTAGGCTTTGGTCTAGTTTACTCGTACACATCATGTAGATTTTTGATCCAGAGGCAAATATGTCCTCCTGTCCAATATGTGGACGTCGCTGACGCTAAGTGTAGGCCATTTCATCGCAAAAAGCCTACATATTCATGAATAACTGCTAACTGTAAAAGCTTTAAAGAGCATTAGTAAATTTAACGATAGACCATAACACTCGATCTTTTACCTTGTCCTTGAGGTTCTGCATGAACGATTACATTAACCGTCATAGTTGCAAATGTGCAATTTTTATTCCTGATTGCACAGCTTGCTTGACAGATGTAACGTCCTGGTCTTTTGAACTCTATGACCCGCTCATGAGATTCTATCCAGTTAGTAGTGCCGTTGTCAAAAATCCACGACAAAGTGCATCCCTGACTATTAGAGTTGACAGAACAATTAACTTTGTCATTGACGGTTTTTGTCAGTTCCAAATGTTCACTTAAGACAGCTGAAAGACAGATTAGGAACGTCAATTAACCAAAACCAAGATAGTTCAATCGTAAAATTTGATCAGAAGCAAACTGTAATAAGCTAATTAAGCTTTGCGCTTTTCTTTGTTTAAACCTAGATGAAACTTGGTTTGCAGTAATCGGTTATCATTTTGTTTAAATAGTTAGTTGTCAGAAGGCCTATCTATGAAAAACATAACAACGTATACAGTTTCCTTGAAGTACTATACAATATAGTCTACTTTTACAATTTTTATTAAAATTTACGATTCTCCTGCCTGGGAAAGTCCATCGACGACATTGTTTGAAGAAGTAGAGAGTTTTGTTTCATTATGTAAACCTGAACAACTACATTATCTTGTCCTTTAAAAATGTTGCTTTTGAAGTTCTTCAAAACGTGAAATGATTAAAATTGCAGAACATAACTCAGCCATTAGGGTGCTCCAGAATGCAATGGATTTTTAAAAAGTTCCAAAAAGTACTGCTCCCCGGCGATTTTCCCATTCCATTTATCACTTTGTACAACTGTACCAAGTTTCAGACCAATTAAAAAGGCTAAGCCTTGCCCCCGGCACAAAATGTTAGAATTTGTGAAAATATGCGAATTTGCTTAAAATCGGCAATATCATGGAGGAAAAATGTAATTATTTTCATGATGATTAACTTCTTTCGTGAACTTTTGTGTGCAGAGGTGTAGTATTGGTACCTGTACTTGTACTCAAGTGCAATTTGAGTACAGTCTTTAAGTACTTGAACTTGTACTGGAGACCTAAGTACTTGTAATCGTACTTGAGACCTAAGTAGGCTACTTGGACACAAATGAAATTTCTACAGGCACTCGGGGATACTTTACCAGTAGGCTTTGTCTTTCCTTTAAGTCACTAATTCTTACATTCTGGACATTTTGGCAGTTCTGTATGGAGCGCATCTTGTTCAGAATTTCTTCCGGTTGTCTTGTTAAAATAGCGGCACGGACGGTGATAATACTAACAAAAAATACTAATATTCCTAGAGCGGTTAAGTTTGGTTATGATAATTTCACTTTCAAGGGAAATGCTACTTCTGCTAAGTGCAAGTTTTATAGTGAGAAAACAACTGGCACAACATCAAACTTTGGTAAACACTTGCAAAGACTCCATACGGAGAGGTGAGCAGTGACTAACAAATCATTTGAACTCTATCGAGTAATATAAATGTAAGTCGTCGAACATTCTCAGCCCCATACGAAAGTCGCGAGAGGAAAACCAGCTTATTCACCCAAATAATGCATTTAATGAATTGTATTATAGGACTTCTAGCAATAAACCACTGAACCTATGGTTTATACGTGGAATTCATGTGTGAATGGGGCTCATTTGTGAAAATTGTGAGTTTTCTATGTTCCTCAGTGTTCTATGTTCCTCTCGAAAAAGTCTTCCGCTGCGTGTGCGATATGGTGCATATGGCTCTGTTAAGGAAACATTGTCATCTGTATTAAAACGCGCTTAGTTAGGCCACTTAGGTAGTCATTTGCGAATCACTTTTCTGTTTTACGTAAAACGCTAATTAAAAAATTTTTCTTCGTGTTGCTCCAATAGTCAAAGACTGCCTACAACTAGTATGTTCTTATTTAATGTGTGCCGATATGATTATGTCTTATGTGAATGAGACAGATGCTTTGTTGGGGACTACATCAAGTTTCTTTGGCAGTGGTGGAGCAGATGCTACACACGTCTCATTTTGGCACGATAATCACAGATACGGTTGCAGAAACCGAAACTGCAGACCTCATGCATCAAAAAGTCTAAGCTAATTGTTCACTACTTTGCACGATCTTCTGTCAAACCGAGCACCTTATCATCACAAGTGACAACCTGGTTGAATATCAGAGGCCATGATGACTTTGATGAAATTGATTGTTTGGACGTTTGGAATCCAGCAAAACTGTTCTTGACAATAGCGTTTAGAGTTTTGAGTGTGCCTGCATCTAGCGCTTCGATTGAAAGTGTGTTTAGTTTAATATTAAAACAGTTTCGATCGAATCTGAGTGACAAGATGCTCACATCCATTATATTTCTCAAAAAGCAATATTATAAATGAGTGCGTGTGGCAATACACCATTGCTTTGTCAAGGAAGTAAATCTGTGTTCTTGCAGTAGCCATGTGTACTTTTACTTGTACTCGATACCTTAGTACTTGTGCTCGTACTTGATACTTAAGTATTTGTACAGGTACTTAAGACCTCAGTACTTGTATTTGTATTTGCAACCTTTCATGTTCTGGCCAATAAATATGAAACATATTAGTTTTTCATATATACTTAAATACCGGTAATTTGTGTTTTCAACCGAAAAATGCGATTATTGTTAAAACTTCATCGTGCTGGGGGCAAGGCTTAGCCTTAATGTAAAAACCTAAAATTTGGATTTTTAGACTCATCTCGATGAGACGCATGGGAAAATGCCCGGGAGCAATGAATTTTCAACTTTTTATTTTCTGGAGCACCCTACTCAGCCATGCCCGACTACATGCAGGATCTGGAAACACTTCTATTATTATAACGTTGTCTTATTCAGACCAAAAATTGATTGATAAACTTGTATTCCATGCTTACGCATTACTCTGAAGACGTCTGAAGTGCAGTTGTATTGTCTCGTCACTGATTGCGTTGTCTGACAAACATAAGAGAAATTAGATTGATGCTCAGATTCCATCGTCAGATTGCAAGTGTAGGTATTTCCTGAATCCGAGCATATCGATGAATTGATGGCGATGTTTTCACCGGTGTTTACCCATTGCAGTTCAGGTACTTGATTGCTGGTGTATCTGACGCTGCACGACAGCTGGACAGTTTCCTGTTGTAAGGCACAACTGTTAGGTGCGTCAACGTTCATGTTTGATTCGCAAACTGGTTCTGTCTCTGCGAATACCAACATTAAGGCTTGTATGAACCCTGAAACCTTGAATATCTGTATTACCTGCCTAGCAGTGTCTATGCCTCTACCTCTTGAAAGTCGCTGTATATTAATTATTACTTCAAATAATTAGTAAATTCTATAGCGCTTATGCATAATAAGTCATTAACCTATTGTGAATTAGACTCAGGTCAAAAAGGTCACTATCCGCATGGTTAGTCCGCTTAGATAGAAATGTTGCCTGTGGTGGATAAACAGGTTCCGGGACAAATCGTCTACAGACACTTCGTCTACCGACATTTCATCTACAAGTGTATCTGTATCCATTACGGCTAATCAACAGAGGTCGTTTCTTATAGTTTCGCTAAAACGTGATATATATTCTCAGGAGTCAAGCTTCTAATTACTGAAACGATTAGTTTCATTCATGCATCCAGCTTGGTTTCCGGTTTCTATTTCCGGGAAAAATTATTTCGATCAATCCAGCTTCTATTTCAACACAGGAATGTTTTCATCAATCCCACTTCCATTTAGGGAAACAGTTTTTTCATCAATCTAGCTTCCATTTAAAGTTACAATATCAAATAGCTTTGTAGACGAAATGTCGGTAGACGAATTGTCCGTAGACGAAGTGTCGTAGACGAAAAGTCGGTAGACGAATTGTCGTGACACCGGATAAACAATGTGATACACATAAGTTGGAATCTGAGAACAAAACGAGTGAGCAGCACGAACAAAAAATATGGAGAGAAATCCTAAACATGCAACCGAGGAAGATCGTATGCCCAGCAAAGTTCTAGCTTTTGGTATGATCAAAGAAAGGCGGATGACCTTTTGAATAGTGATACGAGTGAAGGAGAAGGACTGATTATAAACAATGCGATCGGCAGATGCACTGTTTTATAAACCATGCAACCCAGATGAACAGGAAGTCAATGCAACGACTTAGGTGTCGGGTTGTAAACCCATATCGTGATGTATTAGTTATGACTCCAGCCCAAGAGCTTTAACAACTCTGGAGTTTCTGCAAACTAGGTCAGTGATACCAGTCAGATGTGATTTGCAGTAATACAGTTACAAAAATCCAACTACTGGGACTTTCACATCACCTACGCTCGTTAGTTTATGCATTTATTTATGATAAAGAATAATTATAGCACATTTAGCACCGGGTTACAATTAATATTCAGCGAACAAGTAGGCTACTAAGTTTAACCTTATCAGGGCAAAGCGGTGTAAATAATTACCCCGGCTGTAAATGGATTTGCGGAGCAACTGTAGGTAGTTATATTTTTACGCTTCATGTGTTTACAAGTTACAACCGATGACATATTCTGACAGCATAACCACCATGATGTCATGTTGTGGGAAAATGTTTTTGAGTCCAAAGTGTCATGGGGTAAAAATATACCCCGTTTTTTCCGCGATGTCGTTATTTTTTCGTACATAGGAAAACTATTTTTTTAAATATCTGAGCTCAGAAGTAACCTTAAAACAGAACAGTGGCGTAGCAAGGATTTTGGGGGCCCTTGTGCAGAGCTTTGGTGGTGGGCCCCTTGAACCACCCCCCCCAAATTCGATTTCAAACAAAAACGCTGTGCAAAAAACGCTGTTGCATACAACATAAAAGGTCAGATAATCAAATTTTGACAGGTCTATAGTCTACGGTAATCTAAGAAGAGGAATGCTAAAAATTAAAACGGTCGTTTGCGCGCTTTCTCTTGCGCAAAAATATCCACCACTTTTGAAGTATCAAGCATTTTGGCATATTCATTTTCTATTGAGAACATTGCCAGGTGGCCCACGTCGCTCAGCCGGTCTTCTGACATGGTACTTCATACAGATAGTTTTTGATGAGCTTCAGTTTTGAAAATGATCTTTCACATGTTGTAACAGTCACAGGTAAAGTCAGCAGCAACATAGGCAGTGCAGACATCACTGAATGTAGACAACAGAGCATAATGGTCTACGAGTAACAGTAACTGTTGTGCAATTTCGAAGATGGTTGTCTTCGTTGACAACTTCGAACGAAAGCTTGAGCGAAATTACAACAGCTGAGCTGGAAAGATAGCGAAATGATCTTTAATGCCCCAAGCTTTTGCTAGACTAACAGCAGTATCGCGGATAGAATCGTACTCATTCCGCATGCTCTGAAATTTCTCATGCGATGCTTTGATCAGATCACTTGCTTTACTCTGATCAGGTCGCATTGCGGAGATTGTAGTAGTTTTGAGATGCCATGGGTTGCTTCCACAATTTTTGTGATTGTCAATACTGTGTATACACCGTGTCTCAATAAAAACTGTGCAAAATTGTTTTTGTCAGAACTTCGTCAAATTTCCACCAATTTGAATAAGTTTTGGTAGGTAGATGGCAGAATGGCTGAAATGTTATGATATGCATAAATTTTCCACCTCACCTGACTCATATCACCGCACTACCTTGTTAAAGACAGATGTACCAATTTTCATATAACGCTTAAATTTTATTACATGCAATAAACTATCTGACGACTTAATTAGCACGCAGTAAAGTAAAATATGGTTTACTTAGCAGAGGTTTTAATTGTTATGACAGATCTGCTTAAAAGTGCTAGAATTGGTGCTCGAAATGTGCCCCGCTTACACGGACACAAGTGCTTAGACGGCGACGCCACTGGCCGATAGCAGCATCAACGATCGACTGGTCAAAGAGCGCCCACTCGTCGATCAGAAGCTTTTTGAGTTCGTCGACGTTGGCTATTCTGGAGCGGTAAACCTTCTCTTGGAGCACACTCCATATGCTATAGTCGACTGGGTTAAGATCCGGTGAATTCGGCGGCCACAGCGTTGGAGGTATGAAGTCGGGGGTTTCTCGCTCCAGGAAAGGCAGTGTCGCGTGCTCGATGCGCCGGGGCGCCATTCTGTTGAAAGACAAAAAAGTCGCCCTGGGATATCCGGCGTATGTCTGGCAGTAGCTTCTGGGCAAGAAGGTTGTCGCGATAGTATGCCCCATTCACTTTGACGCCCTCTAACGAATTGATGAACAAATCTGAGCACTAGGGTGGTTCATGGTCACATGGTAACAAATGAAGTTCAAGCTAGAGTCCAAGATACCCCCTCAGTTTTTTACACCTGTTAATAGTATCATTCTGGCAAAATTTCCGCTTCCTACTCCAATTGGAAGACGGTGCTCACGGACCCTCCCTCTGTACCCCGTTTACCATATAGTGCGATCGGTTAGAAAATACGCAAAACGTCTTGAAATCTTAAATTATGATCAGATTATTAATTTACCAATATACACAGACAGTAGTTATATCATGTTAGCAATATTATTTGCTGCAAGGAAACATATCAACAATCAACAACTCTCATATGGTGTCGCAAGAAGTATGTGTCGCAGAACTTCATTTCTTCAGAAATGCATGTATTGAAGAATTCTTCGTAGTATCAGTGGGAAAAACCGTTCTGTTTGCCTCAAAAACTTGCAGGAGAAAGGCAACAACTTTCCTCATCATGTGGAGGAGGCTGCTGAATTCTTCAAAGAGCTTGACACCGTGTTCGACTGACACGCAATGCTCCGATCCATTTCTTTACATGTCGAATGTTGATATTCTGCGTTCTAACGCCTGGTCTGCGTTCTCACGTCTGGTGGAAGGGTGAGAAATGAAACACCTATTTCAGGGACTGGAGTAGCTTTGCTTTTTGTAACAAAATTGCTCTTTGTAGCAAAATCTCTTGAGCTTGCTACCTCATGAAGTCTGTTTGCCCTACCTCTCATAATCCGTTCACTGGACTCATTGGACAATCTGCACAATCTTCATCTTCTGCCATTTCCTTCCAGCCTCATTGTTGAGGTAGGTGATGGTGGATTCACAGAAATTTTCTGTTTCAGAATTTGGCTCCTGACTTTGCAATTTGTCATATGTCACATTTTCCAAGCAGCCTTAAAACTATTGAATACTGGTGTGTTTAGGTAACTTAAAGGCTCAAAAGTGAAATCCATAGCTAAGATCAGTTCCATGAAAGGGTGACATCAAGCCAATCGCAGGAGCTCTCGACCATTTATATTTTTCAGAAGAACACATGCTACTTTCAAGCGACCAGTGTTCACAGAAGTAGTGTCAAAGCTCACGACTTGAACTTTTTCAGTCAACTTCCATGCTTCCAGCAAATCATAAATAGACTTGGCTTGATTAAGTCCTCTTCCAGAGACCAACTTTGGAATTCCTAGCAGGTTAACAATTACAATTTGTCACCTTCAGAAACCAGCACTGATAAGCGGTTAAGTGCTTTCAAAAATCTCGGAAAGCAGTTTACCAACGCTGTTAACCACCAAGGGACAATCTGGTATAGATTCGCCTATTACGGAATCAGCATGTTCATTTTCAGCTTTGTATGTATGTAACTATGTATGTATGTATGTATTTATTGTATTGTATTGTATATATATAATATCTGTACATATATACATAATATTGTTCTGTATTTATATATCAATGTATGAAATGCTGCAGAATGCGGCTGAAATGCAATCAAAGATATGAATTCTGGAATTATGTGTTGCATAAACAGTACCGTTTGTACATATATAAATGAAAATAAATGTCAGTACAATGTCTGGTAATGAACAGGAAGTAAAAACAGGAAGTAGACAGCAAAATCTGTAATAAGAACTGTCCAATGAGTCCTAAATATAAAAGTTAGTAAGAGAACATAACAGCATAATTCCATAAGAAAGTTACCAAGATGATCACAATTTGTAACACATTTTGCTTTTACATGACGATTACAATGGAGTAAGTTTATGTCATTGAGCACCGTCTTCCAGTTGGAGTAGGAAGCTGAAATTTTGCCAGGATAATACAAATAACAAGTGTAAAAAATGTAGTGGGTATCTTGGCCCCTAGCTTCACTTTTATTTTTTTGGACCACCCTACTGAGCACTCTAATTGTTAAAATTTAAGCGTTATATGAAAATTGGTACATCTGTGTTTAACAAGGTAGTGCGATGATATGAGTCAGGTGAGGTTGAAAATTTATGTATAGCTTAAAACTTCATCCATTTTGCCATCTACCTACCAAAACTCATTAAAATTGGTGGAAATTTGACGAAGTTCTGACAGAAACAATTTTGCACAGTTTTTATTGAGACACGGTGTATAGTAGTGCCGTAGTGGAAAACATCAACAAATGAACAAAAACCCAGAAGTAAATTATTAGCACGCCACCGTGACGTAGAACATGACATCAAACTGCTGGCCAAAGATTAAAGATAGGCTACTAAAAGATTTTTTTATGGCATACCGGTTGTTTACTAAATCACGCATTTGGGCAATCAGAAATCAGTCTCTGCTAATGCAAATAAAACTTGAGTGCGTACGCTGTACATATAGATTTAGACTTGGTTAAGTTGATTTGTTTACATTCTGTAAGGAAAGCCGCACTGACGGTCTGACCGCCGGGGGCCCTTAACCACCGGGGCCCTTGACCGCCGGGGGCCCCTGACCGCCGTGGGCCCTTGTGCACTGCACAACCTGCACAACCCATAGCTACGCCACTGAAACAGAAATAAAGTGTTGAATTAAGTTTCAACAGTTGCATAATTGAGGAGAGTTTCCTTTCCAAGATGGCGGCCAATATGGCCGCCAAAATACAAAATATGCACTTAGCAGCTCATAGGCAAGCTGGAATAACAAACGAAGTGTCGAATATAATACTTACAAGGTAATAGATTCGACCTATCATAGCGGCAATAGTATGGGAGTGTTACTTTCGAAGATGGTAGCCAATATGGCCGCCAAAACACAAAACTATGTGTATCTCAGATCATAATTAAGATACATTAACAAATAACGTGTCGAATTTAATATTCAAGGTCAAGAAATTTATTTCTCGTAGTGGCAATAGTGTGTGAGTGCTACATTCCAAGAAGGCGGTCAATATGGCCGCCAAAACACAGAAATGTGTACACCTGAGCTCATATTTTGGTTTTCGCGGCCATATTGGCCACCATCTTGGTTATAGTAACTTTCTCATACTATTGTCACTACGAAAAATCGATTCGTTGACGTCGAATGTATTAAGTTCAACATTTCATTTGTTACTTTAGCTTAACTTAGAGCTGAGATATGCATATTTTGTTTTGGCGGCCACATTGGCCGCCATCTTGGATAGTATCATTCCAACACTATCGCTACTGCGAAAAACGACAGCATGACCTTGAAACTATTAAATTTGACACTTTATTTTCTATTGTAGCTTACCTTTGAGCTGAGATACACATATATATGTGCTTTGTCGGCCATATTGGCCGCCATCTACAATTTTTTTCAGCAACTGTACCCCATAAAATTATATTAGATTTGTCTGACTTTCTATTATGTAACTCACTGCGGTTTGTCAGTCTGTTTTATTAAACGAAGATATATATATATATATCTTGGAAAGTAACATTGCCACACTATTGCCACTATTAAGAAATCTATTTCTTGACCTTGATTGTATAAAACTGGACACTTCATTTGCTATTCTAGCCTACCTATAAGCTGAGATATAGATATTTTGCTTTTGGCGGCCATATTGACCGCCATCATGGAACGAAACACACACGCACTATTGGCACTACAAGAAATCGCTTCGTTAACCTTGAAACTATTTAATTAGACACTTCGTTTGTTATGGTAACTTACCTATGAGCTGAGATAGACATTTACTTTTTTAAAGCGGCCATATTGGCGGCCATCTTGGAAAGTAACATTCGCACACTATTGGCACTACAAGAAATCGATTCGCTGACCATGAAACTATTAAATTTGATACTTCATTTGTTACGGTAGCTTACCTGTGAGCTGAGATATTACAAATTTAGGTGGGGTAAAAAATTACCCCTTTTGGACCTCGACGTCTCGTAACATGTTTTGGTCCTGCGAAGGTTAAGCTGTAGTAATAATAATTTATTTTCTTATTGTGTATTACTAAGACGACGCGTTGTAGTTATGAAGACTACAATTTTTGGGCAGGTTTAGGCGTTAATTGACGGCAATCTAGAAAACTGTCCGTAATCACAGAAAACGTTGAACTGCAAATACCTAGAACAGTGAGATGAACTTCCTGTCCCTCTTCATTCGGACTGTCTGGATCTCGACAGATATATTGTCCAGCGTCATCCTTGGCAACAGACTGAAGTATCAGATTAAACTGATTCCCGAAACTGTTCGCGTATTTCTCTACTCGGAACCGATCTTCGTAAAGCGGTTTGACTGTTCCGTAGGAATAAATGATAGGTTGTGGATATTGATTTGATCCGAAAAGCCATTCTACTTCCACCGATGTAGTAGAACAATTGAAAAACGTAGAGTCCTTGCTTAAAGCTACCGTTACACTTGGTATCACAGTGATGGTTGCATTTATTGTGCCTGGCAAGTAGAAATAAAATATCGTTTATCATCACACACTAAAACCAATATAATGCAAATATTAAAAAAATTTAATAAAACATCGCATAGTAAACAACTCAGAGGTGCCTTTTTATGTGAAACATCATGAAAACTCTCTGAACAAACAAGGTTGAAGGCTAAAATTTTAACATTAACCTAAAGATAATTTTGAAGGTTTGTGTAAAAGACGAAATGTAGGCTACATAAATTGTAATGTGGACGTATAGTTAATTCTAAAAGAGATTTAGCAAACAGAAAAATCATGAACAAGAAACAGCAATGTTTTCAAAATATATTTAAGTAGCATAGTACTACTTCTTTAAAAAGAAATATGCTAGGGCCTACAGCTATGAATGAATGAAGCACAGTTGCAATTGTGGGAAACTTGGCAGATTTTAAAGTTAGGTCTGTTAACTTCGATTGTCAAAGATATTCAATTGTAATAATTGTAATTCAACTGTAAGACTTAGTAACTGTCCGTTAGTAATTGCAGCCTATTTAACTCATGAAATGCTGTGAAATGTAATGGAATGAAATAGACAACGCAAGATCTGGTCAGTAGACAATCTACAGTAGATCATCATACCTGTTCCCGAGAATACCGCTGACAGAACAATTAGTGTCATTAAACACGGCTTCATTTTATCCATCTCCGATTTTCTGAAACATAAATATGGCCAAATTTAAAGGCAATAAAATATTAGGCATACAATGGGAATTATTAATTTTAACTATGGCATCTATAACGCTGGTCAACAATCATTTTGCTACTGGGATTCTAATACCTGTTTCTAACTATATTTGACATGCTGATTCCAAATCTGAAAACCGTGTTTGCCTATCACGTCCAGTTTTTAAGTTATAAGGTAGGGTGGCAGTCAAAAAAGTATTTTTTTTATATAGTCTAATGCTAGGGGCATCCCCCAGTTCTGTTCGTATTCGTAGTAGAAACCCATGTGCAAAATCTTTTTAAAATATTCCATTATTTAGGGGTGCCACATCACAACTTAAATTTTGTATATAAAATTATGCGTCAGCGAAGCCGTAAAATCAAGTTTTTTTTATTATTTTCAGAAGCTGGATGAAAGTTAGACACTTCTTGAGCCTATTATTTTACTGTTATATGTGATGAGTGCTATGTACCATGGATTGTTGGATACCTTATTCTCTGATGACTGGTTTTATAAATAAATGATTAAATAATAAATATATAGATTGGAACAAACTGGAGCTGTTGAGCATTATTCAGCCTTATAAGTATGATTAAATCATTAACACATTAAAATATTTATTGGTCATTGCAATATTGATTGAATCATGTGTGAATCCAACAAAGCAAATTTCACTTTCAGATCTGGTAGAAGGTTTTGGACATGCCATCCTATGGCCTGTGCATAATGAAGAAGAGCCTCACCAATTTGATTCATGAGAGACTTGTCATTATCATCACAGTGGAAAGCAGAAGTCTTAGCAGTGGCGGCACTACACCAGGGCATGCCAGGGCAAATACTCTGGTAAAAAAGCCTTTGCCCTGGTCATTGCCCTGCCAAAATTTTTTTTTTGGCTGTATTATACAGCCAAAAATTTTGCTATACAGACTTTATAGCCTGTATTTGATGGATGATTCATGATACACACGATTGTATTGTATTGTATTGTATTTGTAAATTTATAAAGCGCCTCTCACAGTGAAAACCAATCAGAGGCGCTCCGATACACAACTGCAGGTCCACAGACGTATGAATGGTGTTTGTCTAATTAAGCAAGGGCACCTATAGTCTAAGTCACCCACACAATCATGTGTCGGAGTATCTGACCCACAATAGAAGCGAACACTCAGTTGTACGTAGAGACACGCTCAGTATTCATCAGCCGCAAGCTCATCCTTGCCCTCGCCTAACTGAAGATGTCCTGCACAAGTTTTTATTCGAAAGATGCGAATATGGAACTTTGTCACGAATTCATTAAATGGCGTGCATTTCTCAGTCAATTGCCGTCAGTGTCAACCAAACCATCGCCTCTCCAAATGTTGCAAATAATGAAGGAATACAATTTGCAATCAGGATTTCCAAATGCTTGCATTGTTCTGCGTAGGCTTATAATATCAAACTTCTTGTGTCTAACTACAGCGGTGAAAGATCGATTATTGGTCTAAGGCGCATCAAAAATGCTTTAAGATCTACGCTGGGACCAGATGGATTGACATATAAATTATAACACTTAGGCTTATGAATATTGAGTGTGATATTGTACAACGGTAAGATGTTCTGGATATTGTGGACAGTTTTCTAGTATGAAAGCACGTCGTAAGCAGTTTTAAATTCATAAATATCTATTCTATAATTTAAATTTCGTCAACACCTTTGGTTGAACATATATTTGGGGCCTCCTGTACAACTTTGGAACCTGCGCCTACAAAATGTTAATCGGTCCTGCAGCTGGCTATGATATCACCCTCACCACCACCACCACCACCACCACCACCACCACCACCACCACCACCGCCACCACCACCACCACCACCACCATCATCATCATCATCACGGCACCTGCTCGTTTTATTACTTCGCAACTCTGCTCTCTAATTATTTCTGCTAGACACTTGTGCAGCCAGGCTGTGTTTTTGGTCGGGTCTGTCTCTATTGGTGCTCTTCCAAGAATCTCTTCTTCGCCTGCTATCTTAGAACGGCTTGAAGGCCCATCTAACGCTTTCTTGAGCCGAGGTTAGCAATCAATCATCATAACTGTTGCCGTGGCTGTGTGTACGGCTGCTTCGGACGCTGTCGGGCTGCTGAGCAATATTGCCGCTTGGTGAGGTTGCCCATGACAAGCTGCTGCTATTTCTGGTAGCCTATCTCTCCGCGATACTGATTTATCATCATCATCATCAGGATCCATGGGCCGAAGGTCCGTAGGTGTCCAACACTTGCATCGTATCCATGGGCCGAGGCCCGTTGGAGTCCAATGCTTGCATTGGATTTCATTCGTATTTTTTCTTTACGAACAGTATCTGCACCCATCCGTTCGACCTTCGCACTTCTCCCTTAAAAGAGAGTTCCAGGCTTAGGACTGGCTTCTGATATCCACTATCTTGTGGTATCAGAGGCGGCGATGCCGCCCACGTTTGCCAGCTTTTCAGGGTTCCTGCTGAGCCTGTCCACCTCGCGTAGCGCCCTAGGTGGTACTTCAGCCAAGACCTTCACCACTGATGGCATAGCCTCAGCAGGCACTCCCCTACTGACTGTTGCCACCCCCTCACCACGTTCAGGTGTGAGTCGGACTTTGAGGGGGTTACTGGTTACAACATGCAATACACCAACCTAGATTCGGTTGTTAGCATCATTAGAATACTCAGTGGCCTCTGTAAGGCTTATTTGCATTACTTTATAGTTCCAAAACCTATATAACTCTTATGAGTGATTGATATAATTTATGCAAGAGCCATAAGCCCATATTATGGGCTTATGGCCCTTTGCACATAAACGGATCTCTTTATCTTCTCGCTGGACGTTGAAAATGTGTAGAACCGGATTTCATTATTGCGAACGTATACACGATTAGTGGAAAGCGAAAGCAGAAGATCAAGACGATACTCTGGAACAGTTACAGCTAATTTCTAGCGCTTTTTGAAATATTACACGGAGGCTTCCTGCTCGGTAACTTACCTGAAAATCTGATGCAGGATTTTATCCTGATAAAGTTGAAACAGGAATCAAACTATAAGCTTATCGAAAATTCCCAACGTGGTAGTCCTACTCCAACGTGTATAAACGCGATATGCGCAGTGGAAAATACGGATAACTAAATATTCTGTACCATAGAAATGAGAGTCAGTCTAGACGCCCAGCTCGAGATCATTACTACAGATCCTTAGTCTGTTTATGCGTGGTTATAATGTAACGTGCTTTCTACCTTGCCTAAGCCTATTAATTATATTATTATATTAGCGCATTTTCGGTGTATTGTGTTATTGAAATCGAACTTTACAAATCTTCATATAGGCACAGTAATTATACTATAAGATGCCTTATATAGCCAACGTAGTAGGCCTAGTAGCCTGTTATTGTTCTGCAACCATTCTTCTGGTTAACTTATCATTGTTTACTTAATGAGAAACAAGTTCGTATAATAGGTCAAATTAACTTTAACACCAGTTAGAATAACGTAGCCTAGGCAGCGCTTTTGTGAGGCACTCAACATTTTCTAAATAAGTGTCCAATCTCTAGTGGGCCCTAAGCCTATACATGTAACGAAATAGATTTGATCGTATTAGCGCTTTGTAAAGAATTGTAAGATTAACTCGGTCACAATTTGTTGTTTAAGTTAGTTTATTTTGACATAGACTGTTGAAGGAAGTTATTTATATAAAAAAATTTGATTAAGCTTAAAAATTAACATAATGCCAATAAGTGGAATAAATTAGCATAATGCCAATAAGTGGAATAAATTAACATAATGCCAATAAGTGGAATAAATTAACATAATGCCAATAAGTGGAATAAATTAGCATAATGCCAATAAGTGGAATAAATTAACATAATGCCAATAAGTGGAATAAATTAGCATAATGCCAATAAGTGGAATAAATTAGCATAATGCCAATAAGTGGAATAAATTAACATAATGCCAATAAGTGGAATAAATTAGCATAATGCCAATAAGTGGAATAAATTAACATAATGCCAATAAGTGGAATAAATTAGCATAATGCCAATAAGTGGAATAAATTAACATAATGCCAATAAGTGGAATAAATTAACATAATGCCAATAAGTGGAATAAATTAACATAATGCCAATAAGTGGAATAAATTAGCATAATGCCAATAAGTGGAATAAATTAGCATAATGCCAATAAGTGGAATAAATTAGCATAATGCCAATAATGCCAATAAATTAGCATAATGCCAATAATGCCAATAAGTGGAATAAATTAGCATAATGCCAATAAGTGAAATAAATTAGCATAATGCCAATAAGTGGAATATATCTGTACATTAGTATATCTATTTTATTGATGGAGGTATGAGCTTGGTGCAAATAAATATGTTCAACTACAGCAAATGTTTCACAATTATGTCGTAGCATAGGCTTTGTTCAGCGCAAACAAAACAGGCAAACCAAAGCTTACCATACCCAATCGGATATTAAATCCTAGTGTTGAAATAGTAATGATGATGATGATGATGATGATGATGATGATGATGATGATGATGATGATGATAGTGATGATGATGATGATAATTATAATAAATAATCGTACTTGTTCCAGCGTATCTCCAGTAAGCTCTGCAACGGGGGAATGCCATCTGCCTCTCCGGAACATTGCCAACGCTCTCTGAGATCTGCTGAGATGACTTTTCAGACAATAATAATAATAATAATAATAATAATAATAATAATAATAATAATAATAATGATAATAATAATAATAATAATAATAATAATAATAATAATAATAATAATAATCTGTAATAAGCGCCAGATAATAATAATAATAATAATAATAATAATAGTACTAGAAATAATGATGATGATGATGATGATGATGATGATGATGATGATGATGATGATGATGATGATGATGATGATGATGATGATGATGATGATAACAAAAACAACAACAACAAGGTGCAACAAAAAGGTGATTTTTGTAGCGCCTGGCTTCAGAGTCTTATGTCCGCCTATATTTCACTGGACTTTTCCAAGGCATTTGACACGGTAAGGCATAACAGTCTTGCCGAGCAACTTGCCTCTATGCCTGTGCCAGACTTTGTGTACAATTGGGTACTTGCTCTGCTGCTTGATCGTGTGCATTGTACACAATTTTGTGGAATAATTTCTTGCTATAAACGTATAAATGCAAGTATTATTCAGGGGTCTGGGCTAGGACCAGGTAACTTTTTGACTACAATCTCCGGCCTAAAACTCCCTCATCCTGGAAACCGATTATTCAAATATGCTGATGATTGCTATTTGATCATTCCAGCATCTAACATTGCTACCACCGACTCAGAACTTGATCATATAGCTCTATGGGCTAAAAACAGCAACATACGCCTTAATCCTGGCAAGTCCTGCGAAATTATTATCAGGCGACCCCACACCAAAATACATGAAACCATCCCGCCAATTGAGGGGATCGAACGTGTAAATGAAATTAAGATTCTGGGTGTAACCCTTTCAGAACGAATTGGCTTCTCCTCACATGTCAATAAAATTTGCATCAAAGCTAAGCAATCCTTTTTTGCTCTGAGAGTTCTTGTGGCCCATGGTCTCACTGGTAACCGCCTTCACGACGTTGTGCGCTCCACCACACTTGCTCAACTCCTGTACGCCTCCCCTTCTTGGTGGGATCTACTACTGTTGGGGAGAGAGAACGCATGACTGCACTGATCTGGAAGCTTATACGCCAGGGATATCTACCTACTTGTACCCCTACAATTGAAGAGCTGTGTGCCAAAGCAGACGCAGCTCTCTTCTCCGCGGTTTTATCGGATCCTGGTCATGTCCTACACGGATTACTCCCTCCTATCCACGAAACCGGATACTCCCTAAGACCTCGTTCGCACAATCGTATCATTCCGCAATCTGACCCCCTTACTAGGAAAGGATTTATCACCAGGATGCTTTACAATTATTAATTATCTTCCACTTGCATTTAGCTTGTTACGCATTATTATTATCAATATTATTACTTCGATGTTTTACAATATTATCATTGCATAACTGTTGTCCCCATTGTGCGTTTGCAAATGGCGTAATAAAGACCATACTTACTTACTTACTTACAATACGTATTACAAAATAGGCTACATATACGTTCTGCGCATGTCATCAGCCATGTCGGTCGCTGATCGACTTCTCCGTCATTTCGACAGATTATTTCGTCTAAATGCAGAATTTGCTCAGTAACTTCGGACATGTTGGAGTTTTCTGGTGCTAGGTTTGCGTGCCAGACTTATTCGTCGGTTTTGCCTAGTATTTTGGGCTTTTGAGGGTAATTTGGTCGCAAGTTGCCTTGTCGCCATGTGACTGCGTCAAGCCATGCTTCGGATGTGTATCATGGTCGAGCTTCAGCCATATGGACAGTGTAATGCTGTCATCGCCGAGTGTTTTCGTCTCGGTGGACAACGACCGACGCGGGCGGCGGACCCTTGGACGATTGGAGTAACCTCCACCTTCAATCTACCGACCGACACACGATGATTGCCTTCTTCCGTGCAGTGGCGTAACTAAGGGGTTCGTGCGCCCGGGGGCAAGAATTTCCTGAAAATTTTTTTCTCAGTTCCGCCAAAATTTCTGATGACCTTTTTTTTTTTTTTTTTTGCTTTCCCTCTATTTCTCTGTTTTCAACAAGAAAGCTTGTCAAATATCATTCATTTTGCGCCCCCTTGATCGTGCCCCAGGCTCACGTACAAAAAGTTTACTTTTTTTTACAATTTTTCTATTTTACCTGATTTCTTTGCAAAAAAAACACATTTTCAGACCTAATTTTGCGCCCCCGTCCTGCGCCGGGGGCAGCCGCCCCCTACCCCCCTACGTTACGAATGCCTTCTTCCGTGTAGTCCTTGTGCTTCGACGAATAGTCGGACGTGCGTCATCTTCTACCAGTGAGGGACTGCTCGTCGCCGCAGCGTCACCGTGTGTGCGAACGATGCCATATATCGACGCAACTTCACTCAGAGACTCTGAACAACTGCATACTGTACAGTGTACATGTATTGTATAAAATAACGAACCGGATTTCTGCAAGCCAGTATACTATAGCTTTCATAACCAGCTCTAACTGCTGTAGATCTATAGGCATGCCTATACTTAGTCTAATACACTGTAATGGTTTTACATAATAGTTCTGTGAATGACTATTACACTTAATTGAAGCCAGCTGCAGTTGATGCCAGCTGTAGCAATTATGGTTTAAACATGGTTTTAATCATGGGCGATAGATTAGCGCAATGGATTTTGCTGTTGTGATTCATTTGGTTCCGGGTCTGCATTTAAGACCTTTAATTATTAAAGACTAGGACTTCATCTCTTTTTTAACATTGTAAACTTACATCATGTTGATCACGGCGGCAGTTCTAATTTTCATAACAGTTGGACCAGGTTAGTCAAAATAGAGTTTATCTATCACATTCTTCTGTTCTTGGACCCGACGACTTGGAATGACCTACCTCTGGCCCTGCACATGCTGCCTATAGGGTATTATCGGATACGTTCGACTGCAGCCTTAATTAAAACTGTTCATTTCAACAGGGGTCAGAAGCGCCTCTGAGTAGATACCTTGAAGGGGCGCTATATAAATTGCCGTAATGAATTAATCTGTTTGTAGACGATGAGTGAATAAATAAAGTCATTTCTGGCGGACATTAGCTGGTTATCTTCCTTAGTTGAATTTCTCAATAATTATGACACAACCGCTTAACCCTCATCCTACCAACTGGGTTTATTTATAACCCCAATGATATATTCAGTTCAATCAGTTGGGCGACTCGTAGGCTATTGGGGTTCAGAAAGTGGTTTTTAGGAGTTTGATCATTAAAGGTATCAAAGGTAGTTACACCTTTTCAATGTATAATTAGAGTAACTTAGTTTTTCTATATTTAAATTAGACCCTATTTCTGAATTTTATTTAATTGGGGCCATACATGAAGCACTTACTAAGAGCTACTATGCTTGATTGCGGCCAATCTTTTGTTGCCTTCCATTTAGTATGCCATACTATCATTGTTTTTATTCTGTAGTAGGTTGGAATGACAGCTTAACCTTCCGGGGTTCATAGGATCTATGGCCGATATATATAGCTAGTATGTGGATAGCCCGTAATAGGGTTGGGTCAGTTAGCATCAGTTTAGCTTAGGATTATTAAGGCCAGGTTGGCTCATCATGTGGGAGCATTTCAATTCTTTATTACCAACGCAATGGTCTGCAAAAATTGTTCTGCGCCCAAACCAAGACGTAAGAAGTAAGAAGAGAAAAATGCGGTTTCAAGCATCCTGGTGAAACCAGAAAAATATGGGTTGAATTTAGTGGTGCAGTGATGCTGCTAAATGACAAGGCAAGTCTGTCTGGTTAGGCACCGTCGTGGACAGAGAAGTCGGTCAGGATGTAAGAGCCATTTTGGATTAGTGTCACTATATCAGAGTTGTATTATCTCGAGACACTGTCTCGGTCTCGAGACGTCTCGAGACAGGTTTTTTGATGTCTCGGTCTCGGTCTCGGACCCCACTGTCTCGGTCTCGGTCTCGGTCTCGAGATCATTTCTTGACTTTTTGGAAACTGTCTCGAAAGCGAAAGTCTTGTCTTTTTGGAAACTGTCTCGAAGCGAAAGTCTTGTTCTCTTGTAGAAGCGGTCTCCAAAGTTCTCGCACAAACTGTATTTTGTTCGGAACTTCGTACAGTATTGCGCTATAAAAATTGTCTTGTGCCGAACAGATATCTAGTTAATCGGAAGTGCCAAACAGACAGGAAGTTTTTAAAAAGCGGTGTTTCTGGTATTAAGATTTAAGAGTACCGGGAGTATTGTAAAAGCAGTCTTAAGTTTGCACTTTCAGTCCAAAATTTCCAAATATCTTAAAATGTCTCATAAAGAACTTTAAATCGTGAAATTTGCATTCACGCAGTTTGAAATCAATGAAAAACACGCTATATATAGTGCAGACTTGTGTCATTAAGAATAGTCTCATGTTTCCTTTCCTCTCCCGCCATTTCATTGTGTGATGCATGTCATGCTATGATATGGTGATATTCCCAGGTTTTGGTACATAGAAAAATGTCTAAGTTGGTCATGAAAGGCAAACACTGAACTGTGTTCGTGCCGTTCATGACTGGCTCTCACTTCCAGCAAGGAGATGAGATCAAGGTATCTGGCACAGATGCAATGCAGACGTTTGGGATAGGTCACTGTATATCGCCAATGTCTGTCGTGGTTCTAGTAAAAAGAGACACCAATGCCGGATGTGCCACGGAATGAAAATAAAAAGTGTTGCTTCATTCACATGTTTCAGACCTACATTTTATCCCAATGTTGAAGTTTGGTAATGTTAGATTGTTGTAGAAATAAAGCATAAAATGCAGAGACGTTATTTTTAACGATTCTGTATAATTCTTCGGCACTGTGTTTTTTGTAGCCAACTTGAAATATCAACCCAATAAGAAAAGAATTCTAATGATAGACAGTATTTCTCATATAGGTGCAATTCTATTGCCACTAAGAATAAACATAGCGAGCCAGCTTAATACTTTGACGTGGGTTTTTTATGACCCCAGTTGGAACACGACGTGCAGTAAATATTATGTTGGTAGGATGACGGATAAGATGAAAATCAGTCCCGGTCACATTAATTTGGTTTGTATTTCGATCTGCATCGAGCAAGAGCTCCATGATTCACCGAATATTGGCATTGGAACAGTCCAACTACTCTGTGTTGCAAACTCTGTAACTGGGGACTATTCTTTTCTGTTTCAGTTATTTCCGTCCCTGATGTTTATCCGCTTAATACAGCCGTTCTTGCTGGACAGAAGATGGAACTAGAGTGTAAAACTAACGAAAATGAAACGGTTAATCGATGGACTGCAAAACGAGTAGGACGAACTGTGGAAG
>JACEVL010001553.1:0-27156 GCA_020284085.1 Aporrectodea caliginosa
AGCCTAGTCGAATACACTGTATGCAGTATACACTGAATGTTTTAGTGTTGTAGAAGTAAAATCTCAATGCATGTTGTGGAAAAAGAAATCTTGAATTGCTTTATAATTGTGTATGTAATAAAATATATCACCAATCTACAACAGAGTGAGCCAACTTTTTACGCTGGAGTTTTGTGGATTAGCCTTCATGGAAACATTTCCTATGTTGTTACTTTGGAAATTCAGAAATAGCGACTTGCATGTTGAAACAATGACATGCAGTATTGCTGTTCTTACTACAAACTTACTAACTAACTTAGTAGCTGACTGATAGGTTGGCTGCACGCTCTTGCAATACATACTGACACTCGTTCACTATCTCTGCACTCCACTAGCTCTTTAACTTGCGTGAGGTCTAGCTTTCTTTCAATCTTTCACTCATTTACTCATCTAACCAGTAACGTAGGCATATGCAGACCAGGATTAGCAAATGGTGGAAGAATATGGTAACAGCCTAACATAGAACGACATAGTCTTCCATCTCTGTGAAAAGTCTTTTTTATGCGTATGCTGGTTTTGTTAGTAGCAATGTTTTGAATGTGTGAGCTGTTTTGTCATGGCATGCATGTGCTGATAGAAGACACTATTTTGAACAGGCTAAGAATTTATTGAACGTAGCAGAGCCAGCAATTCGACTTACACAGGGATATTGTGTTTAACGACAGCTTATGACAACAAAGGCCGTTGCCGTTGACGTAAATTATAGAGTATAAAATGCATAATTCAATAAATAAAAATAACCTGATTTTTCTATTGAAAATTTTACCACTGTGACCAGTAACTTACTGAAAAGCATGTGCTACTGTGTGTAAAGAAGTGTGGCGACCGCCGCCCCGCACGCTACCTCTCTCTCTCTCTCTCTCTGCTCACGGGACGGCGTCGGCTCCAGCTCACTATCCGTCTGGAGCCGCCCGAGTCACTGACTTGTCTACTTCAATGTAAATGGCTGTTCTCTCTCTCAACACAGGGTGACCGTTTCTGTCAGAGGAGGCTTAGGGTGGGTCGCTTCTCCAAGAGGGGTAACACTATACAGCTTTATCTCAGTCAGACTCTGCCTCTTCCACGGTCGCCGGATGGGCAACGTCCTGAGGATGGCCGTCTCTCAGAACAGGGTTCGTTCTTTTACTAGCACGAGTCTTTCTCTTCGTGTTTACCATCTTAGCTACTCGCTTCCTCGTCCCTCTGCCTGATCTGAACTTCGACTCACCATTCTACATCTCGTGACTCTGAAACTATCGCCAATAATAAGGGACACCAAACGTTCTCTAAGTTCCGGAGACCAGGAATACTTATGACAAGTCTTTACGTGATTTTGCCCTAGACAATACCCGTAACAACTCTCTACATCGCGTCGTCCTAGACAATACTTGAAACACTTTGCTATGTCAACTCGGCCTAGACACTACCGATAGCAGCTCTCTACGTCTTCTAGCCCTAGACCATACTGGGGACAAATCTCTACGTCAACTCGTCCTATACATTTGTCCATGGGGTAACGCGTCTTCCTACCGTCATGTGTCTCTCTGTCCATTTCCGTGTTTGGCATGCGGCCTCCCACGTATATTGTCATGCACCACAATTGACGGAGTAAGTTCCCTTACCCGTCGCTGCGTCGGCAAAGAAAGACCAACACATTATAATTCTGCTTAGAAAGAAACAAACACTGGTAAGGTATCTACGGACTCTGATAGTGAAGGTCCTCTCTCTATAACCTTCACTATCTACACACAGAACTTCGTTCCGACCTGCGCACGAGGGGCCCAGCCTCGCACTTCAGTCAGTTCTCAGAGCTGTGTGTTGCGACAAGCAAATATGTATCTACGTGGGTACCCGACTACCCGAACGTACACATATCAATCACTTTCTTGGTCTGCGTTAAGTTTACTTTGATCTGGGTACCCGACTACCCGGACTTTCACGTATGGGTAACTCTTTTGGTCTGCGTTGATCTCCCCACCTGGGGTTTTGTACTCGTCACCAAGGGCGTTGACTCGCTGTGTCTCGCGAGTACACCCTTCCCCGGCTTAAGTCTTACACAATCTTTCTTCACGCTATCCGAAACAATCTGATCCGGGACCTGCCAACAGAGTGGGCCCTTACTCCGCCTCAGGTATCCTTGAATCAAACTTTCCGAATCAGATAGCGAGCGTTACGGTTGTGCCCGGGAGCGCACGGACTCACAGGATTCGTTTCCGAATCCTCGGACTCGATTCCGTTGCCGGAATCAGGGGCAAGTGTCACTAACGTTACCCCTTTGTTTCTCACAGACCTGTGTATTTACTTCCCCGTTAGGGAATTGTACTGTCTCTCACACCTGAACAAACCACGGTCAGATCTGTCGGGTAGTTCCCCGAACAGAGAGATATGCGGTTAGTTCCGCAAGTAAAGAAACCGCGGGGAAACCGCGAATAAAGATAATGCGGCTAGTCCCGCAAGTAGAAATTTACCGCGGGGAAACCGCGGTAATAAGTACAACCGACGCAAAGTACGCAAAGAAAGATTTTCCGCAAGAAAACCGCGAAAGTTACTATGAACGACGCCAGATACGCAAAGAAAAATAATCCGCGGGAAAATCCGCGGGGAAACCGCGGTAATAAGTACGAAAAGAAAGATATTCCACGGGGAAATCGCGGAAATAGCCTAACTATAACCGACGCTAGGTAGCAAAAGAAAGAAAGATAATCCGCGGGGAAACCGCGAATTGAGATTTGTCGGTAAGTCCCGTAAGTAGAAAAGGTGCGGTAGACCCGCAAGTTGAAAAGAATATGCGGGGAGATCCGCAATTGTTTAACGAACGGTATCAACGGAGTCACCATCTTCCCCGTACTTTACCACACTGGTGTGCAGCATTTATCGAACGGTAACTCCGGGGAATTTTCTCCGTATTTACTCACTCGCCGTTAACTGGTTTCCCGGTCTCACCGCGCTCTCCGAACTTTACGCGGAAACCGGACTTTGATTTTTCACTCGCCGTTAACTGATTTTCCCGTCTCTCCCCGATCTCCGCACTTTACGCGAAATCGGGCTTTGATTTTTCACTCGCCGTTAACTGGTTTTCCCGTAACTCACGTACTCCGAACTTTACGCGGAAACGGACTTTGATTTTTCGTTACAGACCTGTCGGTATCTGCGCGTACTTTCCGATCGACACCAACGGGGTGACACCTTCCCCGTATTAGACCTGTGAGCCTTTATCTCACGATCGGTCTTTCCCCGATCAGCTTCCCACGATCAAAGCTCGGACCGGCTCGCGATCAACAACGTGATGGGCCCTACCCCGTCAGATCAGCGATAGCCGGCATTGGCCAGACCATGTGAGCTGTTGTCACACGGGAGCGCACGGATTAGTCTTGTTTTATTTTTGGACGCGGAGGCGCCCGTAACTTTCCCGTAACCAACGACACTAAAGAACCGTGTCGCTATGTGTAGAGCAGTGCACAACCACTCTACATTATAGGCAAAACACCGTGAGGCAGTCGATATTCATCTATCGACCATGTATGCTGTAGCTCTCAACGCTTATAAATGCGTCCTTACCAAAGTTCTTAACAAAAGGTAGGTGTCTAAGAGATAGGGCTCCTAAGGCTTAATTTAGGCGATGCCTATCTTTAATCATCAATTATAGAACGTGGGAAGATGTACTTTTATTTAATTGATCGATTAAAACGTTAAAGTTGCAGAAATTAAGCGACCTTATAATTTTAATTATATTTATTACAACTCGAATCGATCGCTGATTAAACGCCACCTAGCGATTCAGAGGCGCGACACCATGTATTGAAAACGTCAATATTATTAGGCTATTTATAGATCATTTAGCATTCATTCAGCCTTGTGGCTTGTCCGCCACAGAAGCACTTATGCCATTTTTATGTCGGAAGACAAAAACAACTTTGAGTAGGGGAGACCGGGGTTGGTTGTAACAATTTACACATTTAAGTGACTTTTGACCGAACTATTTATCCAATAACGAAACACAATATATCATCGAAATCCTTTATAAAAGCTTTATAATTAGACAGAGTTTCAAATGTCTAACTCTATAACTTTAGAAGAAAAATGAAGTTTAAAAAAATTTAAAAAGTGTTACAACCTGCCCCGGCTTGGGGTTGGTTGTAACAAGACACGGGGTAAGTTGTAACACCACTTTCAATATTGGGGTAGGTTGTAACACTACGTAAGTCAATAGTTTATTGTTATTCCGAGTCGTCGGAATAAGAGTTATGGCAGAAATAATTCGTAGTTCCATCAGTGCAATCCACATGCGACCACTTCTTACAAACTACGCACTGGATCCAATCTTCCTTTTTGTTTCTGACAGCACCAAAAGGCTCACAACAACCCATACAAAAGCAATCATCTTCCGAAGTGGATGAACTGGATGCTTTTCTATTTTTCTAAACATTCTTCTTGTTTGCTGCTTTCTTTTTCTTGTGACCATTGCTAGTCTTCTTTTTCTTGTCTAGTTTTCTTTCACCCGTCGATTTATTTTTCTTTCCAGCCTGGCTCTTCTTTGTTTCGGGTCTCTTTCTTGTGAATTTCCTTTTCTCGTTTTCTTCTTCTAGAACACGCTTTTCTGGTGTGTCTGTAAAAATTGCAGCATGTCTTCGCTTTCTCCCAGCTTTGGTGATTTTCGTTCCCCGGCTTTTGGGTGAGGCAATACTAACACAGGGTCAAAAGACGACGAAGATTGGAGGTCTTTTGAGTAAAAAGCAGATGCCTTTAATAGTGTAGATGTTTGTTTCCTGAATCTGTTTTTTGCAAACAAAGCTCTGCCGTTTAAAAAAGCAATTAAATAACATTTGCGGAAGGATGCAAGTCAAAACCAAGCACTTAAACATTGCAGATGGCTTTGGGGCAGGTTGTAACAGTGTTACAACCAACCCCGTGGAAAATGTTACAACCTGCCCCGGCCATGTGCCTACGATGATTAAATAAAATTCTCAAACGCCATGTTAGCTAGCAAGATTTGGAATGCTGTCATGTATTCTAACATAAACAAGCTTCTCATTGACCGACACTAAGTAAGAATATCGTGCGCCTAACGCACACAATGCGAAAAATAATACGAAAAAAATTTCTTACTTTCAGTGGTGAAAATCACAATTTATGGAAAAAAATCCCTAAACCTGCAGCATCAACCAAGACAAAAGGAATATAAAACTGAAACTATAGAACGCAAGTTTTGACCTATAAACGCTGGTTATCTGACTTTCAGTTTCCGTGATTTACATGCTGTTACAACCTGCCCCCGTTACAACCAGCCCCGGTCTCCCCTATATAATGCTTCATTCAATAAATAATAATGTCCTGATTATTCTAATGAATATTTTCTCTTCTGTGACAAGTAGCTCACTAAAAAGCATGTTATTTTGTGTTAAGAAGAACTTATGTCATATTTATGTCGGAATACAAAAATCGCTCTTAACATGCATTTTAAATGTTGTCCAAATAATAGTAGCCTATAATAATAATTATGTTCTTTATTATTTCAAAATGACAAGACTTAGTATTGATTGATTCATAGTATGAACAGGACTTCAAACATGTGATGTCGACAAGCCATCCATTTACAGGAGTCGAATTTAACTGTTATAGCAGCCATGCAAGGCGTCCAACACATCCTACTACTCATTTTACCAACGCCATCTAGCGAATGACAGGCTAAGGGTAGCGGGTATCGATCCCGCTTCCTACTTGATGTTCTATTCTTCAAGCCGGTGATGTTACCATTACTATATGGCCCCGGATCCCTCCAAATGGTTCCCAGGTATGTAATAAAATAACTTTTATGATCAATGTGGATGAGGGCAAATTGTGTTCCTGTTGTAAGCCGCTTACATAGGCTTTATGGCTCAAATAAAGGAAATGGAATAGCTCTCACAACAATTAATGTCCCATAATTAAGACGAAGTACTGACAAATGATATAATTATACCTAGGACTGGTGTTAGCACATTACCCTGTGAAAGTTCATTTTATGTCTTCTGAAAACACGACCATTGTTGTTAATTGAAATACATGGTTTCCCATACACTATATCTTCTGTGAAGCGATTTTGGAGAAACATATTCTGGGATTTTCCAAGCGTTTGGTTTCCCGAAAGCTGAAATGTACACAACATAAACACATTCTGCATGATCACGATTGCTTCATAGCAGCAAATCAAACAGAAATGAGGACGTGTTCATATTAAACCCAACAACGATCCATATGGAAAATTAAACTATAGCGTTTAAAGGAGGCTGACAAGGGAAATAAAACAATACATGACGAATTGAAAAGTTTCTCAAGTCATCCATGCACACAAGTAAACATAAGCGCATTACATTAGGACTCAATTATTATATTTTGCCACCAGCCTGCGTTTCTGAACACGAAAACAAACGCGCTTGTATCAGTCTTGATAGAGGCCAAATTGCTATTGCAAGTGTAGTTGCAACAAAACCATTAAAGTTGCTCTTATAATCTACGATGTGTAGGCCTATACTATAGTCTCATTGATTCTATATAGGCCTACCGTGCGAAAGTTTACACAGAGAAAGTATTTCAATAACACGCTTCAATTATGTTGCTGCGAATATTGTTACTGTTTATTAACATATTAATCTTACGCATTGGACTAGTAATCCTAAAAATAAATTTCTTTCAAATTTACACAAATTATACAACTCAGTGATTGCATTCATTTTTGAAAGGGTACGTACGTATGTAAGCCCATCTGTGCTTTTGTGGATAATGTGTCTTTGCGTGTATTTGTGTACATGAAGAGCTTGTGTGAAACACGGTAACCGATTGGCTAGAGCGCTCGCCTTGTTAGTTGTTACACGGATATTAAGTGTTCAAATCTCCCTGAGACGGTTACTTGAGCAAGTACTTCACTCACAATTGTTCAGCGGCAGCGGCATATATTGATTCTTTATTAGATAGTGGCGCCTAATAAATGTACAATAATCAAAATAATAACAATTAGGGGCTAGTATAGCATAATAATTGCACTTAATTATAATAGGCCTAATAATAATAATAATAATAATAATAATAATAATAATAATAATAATAATAATAATAATAATAATAATAATAATAACAATAATAATACATATAATAAGTATGTACAGTTCATGGATGCCTGTATGTTTGAATATAGGCCTATGCATATATGTATGTATGCGATAACTGCAGTATATGGATGCTTGCATTAAAGCCGCACGGTTATCTTACTGAAATAAGCAGGTGCGACTTTAAATAAGGACTAAATTAAGTAGGTCTACAACTGTGCATACATTCATTCTATCAGCTCTTCGGAGAGGTCAAGTTCATGAAGTTTTCACAGTCGAAAAACCATTCATCGATGACATCAACATGGTTATAGCCTATGTAAATGAGCTTACTACCAAAATAGCGCACCTGGAGTTTACAGGTGCAATATTTATATATAGACGATTCTGCCTGACAACGGCTGTGCTATAGGCTAGTCTCGGTCTAGCGAATGTTGGCCTTTCAGTTGCCTTTCGTTGTCTACCTTCATATTAGGCTATGTCAATATCAGAACGATCATGATTTTAATAATATTGGACAAAGGTAAGAATTTGGTGGCAGCTGTTTTAGCGTTGATTTAAACGAATATCCAGGCTGTGAGGTTTGTCTTGTGATAGAAACATGTCCTTAGGTCGTAATAAATTGGAATACAGGATTACAGGTGCATGGTGCAATCAATATGCTACCTATTCCGCAGTCTCTAGAGCCATGACGAGCCCAGTGTCAAAAGTAGACTAACAATAATCAGGTGGACTATTAGACCTATAACTTTATAAAAGGCTGCATTATAATTTGAGATAAACACAGACTGAGGCTTGTTTTATCGAATGTTTCCAAGTTTAGTGGTGGTTAAATATAGGTATGACAATATTATTGTACATTCCTAACTTGTATTGTATTTTTTGCCGTATACCTCTATATTAAACTTTTATATGGAGCCCAATCTTCTATAATCACTTCCTAATTACAGCTTCCATTCTGTTATAAGAGGTGTGAGAAAATAAATTCTTTCTGGCAAACTGGCTAATTTTAAGACCTTGGTATTTTAGCAATATGCTGGTGCGTTTGGTGCTGCCTGTTGGCGTCAGTTACAGGCTCTCTCCTTACCAGACCGGAAGCCCAAACCGTTGCAAATGGAGAACGAGTGGTGATGGGATGCAGTACGAATTTATCCTACGGTGTTGACTGGCATTTCGTTTCTGAGAATGGGGGAAAAGAAGAGATCTATTCGAGTGGCGTATTGTCGCCACTTTACGAATCAGAATATAAGATTGAAAAGACAAATGTAGAAGGAGTAGGAACCTATAACTTAGTTATAGAAAGTGCGGCAGAACGGCATGCCGGGAAGTACATATGCATCGATGACGCAGGATTGGGTTCCGACACAGCTTCAGCAACGTTGACAATTCAGGATGGTAAATTCTGTACTATGACATAGTCTTGTGAACAGTTATCTTTTCACTAAAGTTGTGAATAAAATGACGACGAATAAACATACAGGGCACACCCTATTTAAACTGTAGTCAGACAATTATACATTGGGCACATAAGCACTATAATGCACATTCTAATTATTTAATAGTGGCTAGAAACTTAGTAGGCTAGATATATATGAAATGATGGAAACTATAAATAGACTCCAGTTCTCTGGCCTCACAAAATAGTGACATGTATGGATATAAGACTAGAATCGCCTAATCTTTTCCGAGTTTGTTCGTCAACATTTGTATAGGGAAGTGTTACAATTGTTGAGTCGCAAACACTGCTGCGGATTTCCATGAAGCATCGCATAAGAAATTTTGAAATGCATTCAAGTAGCCTACTGTACATTACTCAATACCACTTTTACGCGTAGGCCTACTAAGTTTTAATTATGCTTGAAGTTATTACAAGCCTCTGTACTTACGTATCCTACATACTGAAACACAGCATGGCTCCTAAATTACACAGCTAAAAGTTCAAAATGGGAGCTAGAAAGTCATCCTGTGCTGATTGAGCAAAAAGATCTGCAGCCTCATACTGAAAGATGATCCGTAAAATGGAGCATACGATTAAGAAGAGCATACACTCTTTGCAGCCAGACAATTCAATGTAGTATTCATGCACTACGAAGAAAATAACTTTACCTGGTCAGTTCGATAACGATTCATATTGCAGATAATATTATTATGCTGACATCGTAATCTAATGCAAATTGACTTGGCTATATCTTCATTTGCGTGCTTTCTACTAGACAATGTGCAAAATGAGTCACTCGTTGTCGAGACACCAGACGGGAGATGGTGTGGCACAGAAACCGACATAAAATCCAATGAAACTGTGGCTCAGTCAACTACCATCGGTGAAACACCAGCAACAGAAACAGCATCACCAATTCCGCTCATAGTTGGCCTCACAGTTGGCCTCGCAGTTGGCCTTACAGTACTGATCATCATACTGAAATTTGTTTGCCTTAGAGGTACCATTTTACTAACAAATTATAACTCTTTTGATCCAACTTATAAGGCCTAAATGACAACCTTCGAATCATGAAGTTAGAAAACCATAGGCTACTCTCTCCATTAGCTACTCGTCTTCTTGAGTAGTACCGACCACCGTAACATTGCGCATACCAGCGATAACTATAAACTTGTCCGACCTAACATCTGAGTAGGCAATCTTGACGGAGCACCATAAAAATTGCTGTAGTAATAGCAATAACCTGATTTGATTTGATCTGATCTGACGTGATATGCTGTGTTCTGATGTAACCTAATCTAGTCTAGTCTACCCTAGTGTAGTCTCATCTAATGTAACCTTATCTTCACCGTTATCGTAATGCACACACCATCAAACGATGGTTGTTTCAAGCGAAATTGTATGTAGGCCCTATTATAAATGATCATTAATGTTTTGTTACTGTGCAACAATAATACCTGTGGTGACCAGAGGAACATTACATGATCAAACTGGAATGCTAATTCGATCCAGTCTAGTTGATCGCATAATTATAATTCTCTTTCATGGAAACGAGGAAACCGATTTCATTCTTAAACAAACTATTATATCAGAGCTCAAGAAAATCTCATTACTGGGACGAATATGCTCAAACGCTACGTAGAATCCACGAAAGCCAAATGAACACTCCAGACATCTGAGTTTGACGCAAAATGACTTCTGATCCTTAGTAAACAATACTCATAATATTACGAATCTTCTGCGTGGTTATGTTTTAGAAAATTCACATATCTTTGGAGTTATTTTCTTACTTGATAGTGAATTAAGAAATTATAGGTGCACCATAAAATTGAGACAGCCGAATAGTTACTTAGTCTGAGGAAAGCACTTAGGCCTACTCCATAACTTGACTTATGCACTGTTATAGGTCGCCGCGTTCGCCGTGACAAAATGGTCGATGAAGATTCAACACAAGAACAAAGTTTCCTAGCGACGGTATATTATTTATCTGTGATTAATGATTAAGCAGGAAGATGTAGCCTAGGTCTACCAGGAATCTAATTACCAAGTAATCACCAGTTGGCAATCGCTCATTTTTTAAAAGTTCTTAAAAATACAATATCCTTTTATATGCCCCATCTAGTCCGTGACAGTATATGCTGTAAGACCGCGAAACTAAAATTAATATTTAATTACTAATTATAATAGCATCATAACCCTAATTATACACATTAAGTCCATTATATTAAAAAACGTTAAGTAATTAATCTATGCAAACCATCAGCGTCCAGGACTTAGATGCGACGCGAAAAAACCATTGACACACGACTTGCTCTTGCTAGTTACCCACGGTTTAAGTCATTATAATTGCACAAACAACCTATTTATTTTAAAGTCTTGTAATAATTTTAGCCACTCATGTTTTGTGAAAAGTAGGCAAATCCTATCCATTTCACTGTTAGAATAGGCAATATCTTGGCCATATAAATAGCTGCAATAACAACTTCTTATTACTTTAATTTATTGTAAGTTTTCTATTTCACGCGCTACGCCTAGATGCATAACATGTCGGCCAAAACATGTCGATGCATGCTGTAAATTCAATTAGTGAATATGTGATTTTGTTTGGATGAGCAGGGTACAGACAAAGCCACTAATAAGAACCTTCGTGTATGATGAGAGGATGCTGTAGAGGAAAAAAAGCACACAGCAACACCAGATTTGGCCGCAATTCATCAGCCTAACGCAAGAGCGGTGAAGCTTCTGAATTCTGTTTACACCGAAAATTTCAATGAGATTAATCAAAAACTAATATTGAAAACCGAACCCACGTTTACGGAATCAGAATCAAATACTCACTATACCAGGTCCAGATAACTACTACCTGGTCATTTGGTAAAATGACAAATGTTGCGGGTGTTAATAGTGTAAGTGTATGACACTGTATGGTAAACTTATGCACTAATGATCTTGTACGAAAGTATATAATAAGCAATGTATGTATGTAAAATGTATATATTTGTGTATTTGTGTATATATATTTATAATGCAATTGGACAAAACATTCCATTAAGCATTCCTTTTGTAACATGTATGTCTCTACGTTTGTACTTCGTATAAAATGCAATGTAAAACCATTCCTTTAAGCAATCCTTATGTAAATATAATGCAATGAAGCAAAACATTCCTTTAAGCATTCCTTTTCGTAATATTATGCTATGTCTATGCGTATAAACAATTATAATATAATGTAGCAAAACATTTCCAACTCCCACAAGCGCTGCTTGCACAGCTGTCTAAAAGATCTAAAAATCCGGGCATAAGGTAAATAAGAAATGGACTTTGAGCTCAATAAATTGAAACAATATATAATTTTTTATTATATTGCCAAAGCCATAATTATTTGTATAGTCTATGCGTTCTATTTTCTTTGACTTTGTATGTATAATTGCATATATGTACTTAGTACTTACACTTGCAAACTTTCTTAAAACGCACTACGTTATCGACTTCGTGTCTGAATAATCGATTGTTGTGATGGGTTTTCAATAAGGTCGCATAAATGACTTTTGATGTGACTCACCAAATCACTAGACCAAGATAAAGAAAACAAAAAACTGGTCGCATTTTCTATATAATAGAATCACATAATTGTACATCAAGCCAACATGGAATAAAAGGAGAGAACAAGTTTGAAACGGAACTGAAGAAACGGTAGTGCAAAATGAAACAGGTCGAACAAAATACTGGAAAATACTTGGTTGACAAATGCAAGATACGTCACCCACACGCACACACACACAAATATTAAAAATATACTATTCATATACGAAACTATAATAGAATTAACAACACAGACTAACAAAATTTAATAGGCTTTTGGTCTGGAAATTGTGTTGTACATAGGAGTCAAATGAAATGTGTAGTTGGGTTCGAATGCCTGTGCTTCGTTTTCGTCGTCAAATTTGAGCCCAGCTGGAAAGAAGTTTGCCATAATAACAGATACTGTGGAAGAAATATTATATTATATATAATATATAATAGGCCATATATTGGGCGTTTTATGCGCAAAATAATTGTTTTTCTGAATAAATAATATGTATATGTCTACCATAAAATGGTCAACAGCGAGATAAGGCTTAATATGCAGACAACAATTATACAATACGAACAATACAAAAAGGGTTTGAAACAACCAGTAACATAACTAAATTTTTCAGTAACGGTTTGACTCCGTAACTGTCGCTGTCGGTTAGTGCCAGTCAAAAGCCTGGATGAAAGCGATGCACGTTGATCATCTTTGTCTATAAAACAGCGTCGTAAAACCGAAACTGCATAGGGCCTACCTACCAGTAACATTGCATTTTAGGCATAAGTGATTTTATATTGGTGTCTGCCGAAGCAAACTCAAACAAAAGTCATGTACAGGGAAAAGATTTATACTTATGGTAACAGTGACTGTAACATTAGGTTTATGATGGGGACTAAATGAGGACGACCGTCAGGAAGCGTCAGGAGGACGGGCTTCTGCGACGCCAAGGAAGTTTCATGGTTATTCATGGTTTTCATGGTTATTGAGCATAAACCACCAATCGATGATCTCTATAAGTGAGGCTTTTGGAAAAGCGAGGTGAAAATTCGATAATTCTTGGAAAGATAGACTAGGCTAAATAACTGTTCAGATAAAGAAATCCCAAACTCTCATGTCAAGGTTTTGAATGGCATCGGCGATGGATCGAAGTTTTTGGTGTGCGATGTATGAGTGAGGCCACAATGTATAGACATGACGATTGTTAGCATTCAATTAGTGATCTACAGTAGGTGGCTCATAGTGAAACATAAACCCTACGTTTCACAATTCTATGCTACTTTTGTTTCAACTGCCTAACTGAGTAATGATGGATAATATGTGTAGGCCCCTATGACATAGGCGACGAACTGCCAGTGCTACAGACATTCGCTAAAGTAGATGTACATGGACATTGAACATTTCGTTTAGTGAATAACCATGTTCATCATTATTTTGGTCTCGTTCTTAGCTGGTGAGTTATTGATTTTATTTGAAGCATATGCTGGTATTGTGTCTGAGTTTGGTAAAATCGATACTATGTTCATAGCTTTGCAAAATGTGCCCCACGGATCAGTATTATGTAGAGTTTAACGTTTTAAAATTGAGCACATTGAGCACATTGACGTTCTACGTTCTGTATAAAGCACTAAGGAAGACGCATGAGCGTAAACGACGAGCGAATATTCCTGACGGTGAAGGAATACATCAACAGTAGGCTATTACAGTTAGGTCAAAAGAAATAAGAGATATTGTTTTTCGCCATGGAGCCGATTGAATAGCAATTTGCCTATGTATATTCACAGGAAGTGGCTACGAACTAATGCTGGATGTCCACAAACTAGGCCTACTTGCGTATACTGAAATGTAGTGGAATAAAATTTACGGTAAACAGGTTGTAAGGGAGTACAGAATGTGGAATGAAAGTAACAGTCAAACGTTACAAGAATTTTTGGAAATTAAATTAACGGTCAAGATGGGGCGATAGTTTGATGAAGGACGTGGAACACCGACTGGTCAGAGCGCTTGGCTTGTAAAGTAAGTAAGTAAGTATATTCTTTATTCAACCAATTGCATATCCGCACTTTGGTGTACATACATTTATACAGAGTATAACATTCTTATTATAAACGATCTGCGTGAGAGATTGTCCGCTTGTGGAATAAAACGGTCATGTAATCTCGGGCGCAGGGTGTAGGGGAGCGGCTTTTTGGGGGGGAGTAGCCCATGGAGTACATGTCCGGGTTTCTTAGGACCGAAGAGAAGAGGCGTGAGTCAGCAATGTCGCAAAGATGCTCAAACGATGGACTGTCCTCTGGCAGGTACCACAGACGAATCAGACGCCGCATCGTAACGCGGTGAGTAGGCCTTTAGGTGAGTAGGCCTATAGGTGGGTAGGCCTATAGGTGAGTAGGCCTATAGGTGAGTAGGCTTATAGGTGAGTAGGCCTATAGGTGAGTAGGCCTATAGGTTCGAGCCTACACTAAGACAGTCAATGTTTAGAGATCTTGAGCAAGTCCTTCACTCATAATAATATTGTTTTGCGCCATCTATGTTCTATGGTATGGTTGTGTCTTCACTCCTGTACTTTGGAAGGAAGGCAATATTAAATATAGTTGCGTTGCATTGTATAGTAAAGGATGAAGAGTTTAGTGGGCGTCCAGTGGTTTGGTATTGCATGGACACATCATCCAATTACCACAGTCGACTCATGTTCGATGTTTGCAATATCAAGCGACCGACAATTTAATTGATTATAATAATAAACTTTAATTTCCTAAGAACCAGCATGTAATGGATTTTTAGACTTGCTAATGCCATTGTTATTGTCATTCAGACTCAGTTTCATTCATTCATTCCGAGAATTTATATAGCGTCTCTTCGAGAAACCTACTCAGAGGCGCTCCAAGCCCAACCACGGCTAAAAAGTGTGATTTGAGATACTTATAAAAGGCAGGCGAATCTAGCCGAGGCATCAATCGCAAGTCTAGTGGGAGGCCATTCCAGATGGAAGGACCCACAATTAAATAAAAAAAAGTTATAAAGATAAGATTTGCTAATGTCATTTAGGTCCTAAATTAAGTCTTTTTAATGTCGTTCACTTCAAAAATTAAATTAAGTGTTGCTCACAAATAAGCAGAAGAACTTCTGCGCATTGAATTGAGATGGCGTGTTTTCTTCTATGCTCTGTTCTAAGATGCAAATATTCTTTGAAATGACAACACTCGTGTACTAATTTATGTTCGATATCATCTTTGTAATAAGATGTCATCAGTTTAATAATTATAAGTCTTTGGGCCCATGGGGCCCTGAAGCTTTAGCTTCATTAGTTTCATAGTAGCTCTACCACAGACAGGAAGCCAATGCTATAAAGGATAGTCTGCAGT
The DNA here is from genome assembly GCA_020284085.1 of Aporrectodea caliginosa. NCBI lineage: Eukaryota > Metazoa > Annelida > Clitellata > Crassiclitellata > Lumbricidae > Aporrectodea > Aporrectodea caliginosa. Next base: position 15,472 of record JACEVL010001553.1, read on the forward strand.
TCATTCATCGAGTGCTAACGAAATTTGTTGCAAATTCTTCGTTAAAAGTTAAGGATCTCTGTCATAGGCCCATATGTTTTGTCAACTGTATCGGTTTATTGCGGTTCAAACTTAAGGCTAAACACGCATCAGTGCCCAACATAGTCTTGCGGACACTGCTCTCATATTTACAAATACGAGAATTATTAGGCTCAAAGATTAAAAATGTTAAAGGAGACATGTTCTAGTTTAAATGTTATGTATAATCTGTTCTTTAAATATGTAGAAACTTTTGGATTCCTGACGACAGTTCCAGAAAATGCAGCCGTGATTGCCGGAATGACAGTTGTTATGAAATGCAGAACGAATGAGGCAAGCAAAAAGATTTTTTGGAGAGCGCCATGGAGTGAAATCCTCCCAGACAAAATTTTCAACGGAGGAAGAATCGCGGCAGAATGGTCCGAGATCTGTCGCATAGACAATTCTTTCTCAGGACAATATGATCTTATCATAAATTCAACCATGTCAGCAGGAACACAGTATTTCTGTCAGGAAGGACCTTTTGGCCATGTAAACGGCAGTGTGGGTTCCGCTGAAATCGTCGTTTTGGGTAAATGTATTATTTAAATAGAAGTTTTAAATTAGGTCAAGTATTAGGAAACGTTTGCGCTTAACTCGAAGATCAATTTCACATAGGCTCATGCTTTAGTAAATTGATTTTCTACAGGTTGAAGAGAATGTGAACTTCTTCCTTGCTAGTGCGTACATCTTAACATTTGAATAAAGGAGACAAAGTTTAGGCTGCATATCCCACTACGTTTGCTCTTCTTGACCTGAAAGCAATGTTCAGTGCAATAGCTAATGGCATGAACTTTATGATCTTTTTCTACCCTTTTCAGTGCGCGATTGAATGCCGTTCTGTTTAATTTGTGACTTTGTGCTGACAGATTGGGCCACATCTGATAAGTTTCTCTAGAAACGGTGCTATATATTTACGATTATCTGAGGTACTTGATAGTAAGCCAAACGCAATATACATCATCACTGAAGTTTAAGCCTAACAATGTTCACGTTAATCGGAACACGTGCCTTTGATCTTCTTTGCAAGATTTTCTAACCTCCGCGGTTAAACTAACTCCTTCTGCTGTTATCGTCTGCATTATTTCACAGTCATTTGGCAAAATCTTTTGTTTGAATCGGTCTACTCTTTCTTTGTGACGAAACTGTTGCAACGGAGTCCTTACAGGCCAGTTGAAATTCCGGACACGCCAACTAGGCCTACATGTACACTGTTGTACAGTCCTTCCTCGATTTGGCTGCTCAAATAGTTCAACAATGCACAATGCACACATTGTATCGAACTACGGTATTTGCGTAGCTATTGCACAGGCTATTAATCGCAGAGAGAAACAAAGCAATGTCCTGTTTTCTGCAGCTATGTCTGCGACCTCGTAATCGTAAGCGTAGACTCCATATTTCTAACGCGTTACTCTAAAGCTAAACGCAGGGCACCATTTTATTCACCAGGGCCGCTTTTATCAGATGGGTTGTCCAGAAATTGATGTCCAGTGAAGATCCGAGTCCAGTTGCAATCTAAATTATCTAAATTAAATATGTCAACAAAATTGGGGAGGGATGGGGTTTGAAAATTGTTGAAGGGGTGGAGGAAGTGTTCACTACAATTGACGTCAGCAATTTTTTCAAGGAATCGAAACAGATTTATAATTTATTGAAAGTTTAATAATAAAAATGTGTTAAGTTCTAAATGTTTAATACTACTAAAGAGCAGGTATTAAATAAACATATATTTTGAAGTTCTAGATTGTATTTTTGAACGTAAAAAATATTGGAGAGTGATTCTACATGTGCTGACTCTACTGAGCCATATTTATCGGTTTCTGGAATTATCGATATTAGCGGGTCCTTCAGTGCTTAACAGTTGTTAACAAGGAGGAGAGGGTCACAACTGCCTAAAAAATTGACATAATTAATGGACGAACCCTAAGTCTACAGGCTAATTAGTCCTCTTCCTTCAGTCTAACCTCGTGCTATTAGTCGTGGGCTCGATGTCTGTAGCTGATTGTATGCTATATGTATGTATTATTGCATCACGCAAGCATCATGTATACGGACAATAACCCCTTGAGGTTATTGTCCGGGGTTATTGTCGGGGGGTTATTGTCCGGGGGTTATTGTCCGGGGAGTTATTGTCCGGGGGTTATTGTCCTGTTATCGTAAATACGAATATAGTATGTAATCAAGAGAGTGATCATGCATAATATGTGTAAGCATATAGACATTTAACATAACGTCGTTTAATACATGTATCGTACGAACGCTACCTAATTAAGCCTGAGTGGTATTAACATAGGGGAAGGCAGGGAAAGGCAATGGCAAACCACCCCTGTTAATATGCCAAGAAAACCGTATGGATCAAGTAAATTCAAATAACAAAGAAGTAGTCGCAGATGGTGAGCCTCCCAGGCCGGAGTGCGACTCAATAGCTAATGGGAAAGAGCAAGATGGGGAGTTTAAAGCAATCTGGTCTAATGAAGCAACAGGAATAAAGCCAAAAGGAAGTCCTGCGGTGGATCGTACTAGAGAGCAAAGACTCAACCTGAGCTGCAAAAAGAGGATGAAGATAGGTACATGGAATGTCCGTAGCATGCAGAGTGGAAAGATGGATGTCATACAACGAGAGATGGAACGTCTTGAAATAACAGTAATGGGATTAAGTGAAACAAGATGGAAAGGGCAGGGTCATTTCAACTGGAATGGTTTTAAGATAATAATGTCAGGTCAAAAAGAGAAAGGAAGAAATGGGGTGGCAATTATGTGCGATAGGACAAGCGCAAATGCAATAATGGGTTATGACACAGTAAGTGATAGAATCTTGAGTGTAAGATTTCGAGGAAAGAAAGTAAATATAACAATCATACAAGTATATGCACCAACGTCAATAGCGACTGAGGAAGAACATGAAAGCTTTTACAATGAGCTGCAAGGTATAATTGACAAAACTCCTAAAGGAGATGTAAGAATGGTCATGGGTGACTTCAATGCGAAGGTGGGAAAATGTAGTGGAGTAGGAAGAGGGGGAGACACGATAGGTAGACATGGTCTGGGAAAGCAAAACGAAGCAGGAGAGAGATTGGTGGAATTTTGTGAAGGTAACAACATGAAAATAATGAATACATGGTTTGAACAGCCAAAAAGAAGGTTGTACACATGGACGTCACCGGATGGGAAACATAGGAATCAGATTGATTATATACTGATAAATAAAAGATGGCATAGCACAATAAGAGATGTGAAAACAAAACCAGGTGCGGATTGTGGAACCGATCATGAATTATTAGTGACAACAGTGCAAACAAAATTAAAAAAACTTTAAAAAGGAGAAAGGTTGATCACATTCGACTGTAAGGAAATAACACAGGAATACAGAGTAGAAATAAGGAATAGATTTGAAATATTAGAGAGGGATGAAGCGGAGACAGAAGAGGTTGAGAACAATTTATGGGAAAAGACGAAGAAAGTGATTTTAGAAACTGCAGAGAAATATATTCCGAAGAAAAAAAAAGATAAAACAACACCATGGCTATCGAAAGAAGCTATCAACATAGCCATGCACAGAAGGGATGCAAAAAGGGAAGGAGACAAGGACAGAGTAAGAAAATTGAACAGTGCATTTCAAAAGCAAGCACGCATGGACAAAGAAAAGCATCTAAATGAAATGTGCAAGAAAATGGAGGATGAGGGAAGAAAAGGAAGAACTAAGGCAATGTTCTCAAAAGTGAGGGAAATAACGAGGAAAAACAAACCAAGAATGGGATCATTGAAAGCAATTGATGGACACATAATTGCAGATGAGGAAGGAATGAAGAACAGATGGAAGGAATACACAGAAGATTTGTACAATGAAGATAAAAGAGTAAAGGTAGAAAAAATTGATGTAACAGAATATGAAATTGAGCCTGAAGTCATGGAAGCAGAGGTAGAATGGGCTATTAATCAATTGAAAGATAATAAGGCACCGGGTCGAGATGGTATACCAATAGAAATGATAAAAGCTGGGGATGGTGCGATGACAAAGACAATAACAAAAATTTGCAATATCATATGGACAACTGGAAAATGGCCAGAAGATTGGAAAAGCTCTGTTTTTATTCCGCTATTCAAAAAAGGAGATGCGAAAGAATGTGAAAATTATAGGACAATAGCAATGATATCACACATAAGCAAAATTTTACTTAAAATAATACATAAAAGAATGGAATGTACAATAGAAAGAGAGCTTCCGGAAAGTCAAGCAGGGTTTAGGAAATCTCGTGGAACAAGGGATCATATCGCCAACATGAGATGGATTATGGAAAGACAAAGGGAATATGAACAGAAAGTATACATATGCTTCATCGATTATAGTAAAGCGTTTGACTGTATTAACCATGAATTGATGTGGAAAACTTTGGTAGAAATGGGACTACCGAAACACTTGGTACAACTTCTTAAGGGATTGTACGAAGATCAGATAGCGGTGATAAGAACAGAATATGGAGATACTGACGGATTCAGGATAAAGAAAGGAGTACGGCAAGGTTGCATTTTGTCTCCTTTTCTATTTAATTTGTATGCAGAAAGGATAATGAGGCAGGCAGGAATGGATGAAGCTGAAGAAGGAATAAAGATAGCGGGAAGAATATTGAACAATCTGAGATACGCTGATGACACAACACTATTGGCGGGCAATAAAAATGATTTGATAGAACTAATAAGAAGACTCAAGAGAGAAAGTGAGACAGCAGGACTCTATTTCAATATAAAGAAAACAAAGATCATGACAACAGAGGAGGAGGGCAGTTTCGTAGTAGACAATGAGGAAATAGAAACGGTAACAAGCTTTACATTTCTGGGATCGGTAATAGAAAAAGAGGGAAAATGTTATATGGAAATAAATCGTAGAGTGGCGATAGGAAAAGCTGCAATGAACGGTCTGGAAAAATATGGAAGGACAAACATGTCAGTATAGACACACAAAAAAGATTGGTGAAGGCTCTAATCATACCAACAATAACATATGGCAGTGAGACATGGACATTGACTAAGAAGACGAGAAAAAAGATTAACGCATGTGAAATGTGGATATGGAGGAAAATGCAGAGAATTTCATGGACGGAGAAAAAGACTAACGAATGGATGCGCAGGGATATAGGAATTGAGAAAGAAGAGACACTTCAACAAACAGTGCTAAGAGCAAAGTTGAGGTTCTTTGGACATATCATGCGATCAGACGGATTGGAAAAGGAAATGATGTTAGCATATGGAGAGGGAAGGAGAAAACAAGGACGACCAAGGATAAAGTGGATGGACGAGATACATGAAATAACTAGAATGAATTTGACAGAACTGAGAGATGCGACGGCGGACAGAAGGAAATGTAGGAACTTGATCAAGACGGTCGCCATGGTTCAAGGAACCGACAGCACAAGGTAACAAGGTATTAAAGTTACGAGCAAGCCTAACAGAATCCACAGTTGTCATATATTTCAATTTATAAACTTAGTCATTATCAAGCCAAGGTCTTTGATTGAAGCTCAATAACGAGTTTTGATATCCATACTAATTTATTAATGCATATACAATATTTCAGCTGCTGATCCAAAGTGTGGCATTAACAGGCAAATTGAAGACGACAAGGTAAAATTGAATGAGACAAACCTTTCTTTTCAATTGCAATGCACTGTAAGATACTCTGGCAACTGGACTCCTCTGATGGAATGGACGCAAGCAGGATGCCAAGAACCCATCTATAGAGATGTAAATACTACAGTTGAGAATGATTCTGTAATTTCCACTCTAACAATTTCTGCCAATGCCATTTACAATTTAACCCGGTACATCTGTACGACGAGGTTTGACAAGCGTCATAAGCCTTCCTCGACTACCGCAGACAATGTACCAAACTACTCTTACAACTGGACGTCACCAATATTTGTCATTACGAACGGTAAATCTTCAATTTAATCTTGCAATATTAATTCTATACTCAAGTGACAAACATGGTTTTCAGCGAAAAAACTTGATTTATAAGCAATACAGATAAAAAGGTTTAGCAGATTAATTGTTTAAAACAGATCAATAGTTTTAATGCTGAATTTGAAGAAGCGCCTAACGGATGCTATTTTAACCTGAATATTATCAGTTAGACTATCAAATCAACCATCGATATTGGCAATAGATAAACAACGAGTGTATGGCTACCTGTAAAACTGTGTCACGTTGATGAAACAGTAGGAACACAGGATAACACGTTAAAGAAGAGCCGATTTTATAGCTGTATGGCAGCCGATCCGTCCTACTGCTGCTCATTTTACCATCGCTCATCGCCCCTAGGGAGTGGAACGCTGAGTCAACCTTACGGAGCCAGTGGGTATCGAACCCGAGTGCTGCTGTCCTTCATGCCTTTGTATTACCATTCAACCATCACCCATTGTATGGTAATGCTAAAACTCATACACCTCAAGCACTTTGTTTTATCTCCAGATCCTGATGTACACAATTATGCAGTAAGTTTAACTTAACTTACATTCTCATCTCATGATTTTTACTGAGTCCATAGGAAGTGAAGTATGAGAACCTTCTTAACCTCCAGTTTGTTATTGTGTTTAAGACCGTCATATTAATTATTTGGATGATCTTTAAACTAAAATCAAGATCATCAATTGTTTTACCTTTAACTCAGTGGCATTTAACTTTAGTCTTTGTAGATAATCCTGCTACTACAGCTTCCTTTCTGGAGACTAAAGCATCGTCACAATGTAAGCATTGCATTTTTAGGGAACAATGACTTTTAACGGTTGATGGTTTAATGCAGGGGTCTCCAAAGTTTTCCAGCGGGGGGCCGCATTGCTGACTTTATAAAGCTCCACGGGCCAAAACTCCGAAGAAAAAACCCCGAGTAAATAACTTTAAACAGACTATTTATTCCTGAGGTCTGATGCAGTGCAGAATTTCAATGCAGATATCAATAACAATTAAGATGGTTTCTCGTTAGTCCTGATTAGTGTGCAAACAGCGACATGGATTTTGGCAATATGCAAGTCAGAGAACAGCAGCGTTAACATTTTCAATTTTCCCAATTTCGTTTGTTTCTTCAAGGAGAGTTCCGCGGGCCAGATTAAAGGCCTTAGCGGGCCGGATGTGGCCCGCGGGCCGTACTAGGGAGACCCCTGGTTTAATGTTTGCGCTTGAATTTGGCCTGCTGCGTTTAATGGCGGGGTTATGAATCAAAAATTTAGATCCAATATTTACGCAGTTTCATTGACAATGTATTCGCATCTGTTAATGTTGATTTTAAAAGTTTGCATAAACCAAAGGGGCGTTGATCTGAGTAATTTTTGCTTCGAGTGAATGAATAAATGAATGTAGCGTAGGCTGCACGTGTAAATAAGACTTCCTGCTGCATTGCACATAAATTTTCAATACGTTTTAGGCCATTCATTTGCGTGAACAGTTTTCGAGTACTTAAAGGCAAACTGTCATTTCCTAATTGCCCCGAAACGAAAAGTGAAACAAGAAAAGCTTCATACGATAATTGCAACATCCATTATTTTAGATGTAAACAAAACCAAATACTGAAACTTAAAATGGACCTGGATGGCTCTATTTGTATGGTCAAATTCTTGATACATAACTCCGCCATTAAACAACATTATTTATATATGATTCAATATACACGTAAATTCGAAAAATAAAATAATTCTAAAGTGAGTATGTAAAGCAAGCTAGCAAACCTTCATGGAGAAGAGAATCATTTACTATTTGTGCTACAAATTATAAATCACCACACTCATTATTCACACCATCACTACCATCATCATCATCATCATCATCATCATCATCATCGTCATCATCATCATCATCATCATCATCATCATCATCATCATCATCATCATCATCATCATCATCATCATCATCATCATCATCATCATCATCATCATCATCACCATCATCATCATCACGGACTGCATAATCAAAGTACATTGCAATGCAACCAATCCTCTGCTAACACTAGATTTACACTTGCAGCGCCACCTATACTTACACATAACAACGGACAGTCAGTCAGCAAATTCGAATGACCCGGCTTAAAATATTAGTGTTGTTTTCTCCTGCATAAAATAAGTGTCTACGCGTTAACCAAATTCAGTCAAAGTTAAAATAGCAGTGGTTTATACCGGTGGCCGCTTACGTATCGAGGTTAGCTGGAAGGCCAGTTTTTAAGGTGACGTGAGCCAACACAAGACTGATTTCTTAAACTGATGGAAATTGCAAGTAAACTGGCAGACCATGAAAAGACTGCATGACAAAAAATTGCGTGGTTGAGATTACTTATCCCGGTAAGGAGTTTCCCTGCGGCATTTCGAACCCATCATATACTGCTCTATAGTGTATCATCACTGAATAAACTTTCTACCTGTAATGATCCAGAAGTGTTCACCTGCACATGTAACAAGTAATTGGATCAATTAAAGATTTTCTTCCAACTGCAAAAAAGGTTTCACTTCTGTAGAGACTCCGAACAGTAAGTTAGATTTAAACTTAAGCTGCACAATTCTTCTGACACAATAACTGCATATATATATTCCTATAATATATATATCAGCTGCCTATATATCTATCTGAGTTTATATTATAATTTTCTTTCATCTGTAGATATCCGAACAGAACATCTTAGGCTAAACAATTTTATACACGATTCAATACAACTCCACATCTGTCGGGTTCATAGTGTAGTGGTAACATCACCAGGCGTGAAGATTAATTGTCAGCGGGATCGCTTCCCGCAACACGACCAAAAGGTCCACTCAGCCTATCATTCGCGAAGGACTTGCTGCGTTGATAAAATCGGGCGAGATGTAGGAGGTGATGGGCGCCTTGCATGGCTGCTCTATAGCAGTTAAATTCGACTCCTGTAATAACTTGTGATCATCCGTTCATACTGATTTGTAATCATCCTGCGTTGTGTCAGTTTGAAATTAAACGAAGAATAAATTCATTATTATATTTTCGATTGAGTTCAAAACCGAAATAGCAAATCATTCAAAAATGTGTGACTTTCTTATTTTATAGATTTCGACTCATCATCGTTGTGAATCCTGATGTTGCTCAGTTCTGTTATTCAGTCTCACTCTCAGTAATTGTAGCGATCGTCCTGCGCTTCACCGCTTGTAGGAAGACAGAAAGAGGTAAGCAATAGATTTTCAAGCCAACTAAAGTCGCATCTAATGCATGGGTTTGAAAGTGTCTTTGTTATGACGTTTTGATTTATCTTATACTGCCGTTGAGCGTCAAATGCTACTCAGTATTTTTCGATTGCGTTCAATGCGAACACAATTATCATTAACCGAAATAGTAAATCATTCAAAAAGATATGGGACTTTACAGATTTCGACTCATCATCGTTGGCAATCCTGATGTTGTTGTCAGTTCTGTTGAGCGTCAAATGCTACTTATTTTGGGAAGGGGTTCAAAGTGAACACATATCCCTTTAACCGAAATTTTAATAGCAAATCATTCAAAATCATATGTTATTTTCTCATTTCATAGATTTCGACTCATCATCGTTGGTAATCCTGATGTTGTCAGTTCTGTTATTCATCTCAATCTCAGTAATTGTGGCGATCGCGCTGCGCTTCACCGCTTGTAGGAAAACAGAAAGAGGTAAACAACTAAACATAGATTTTCAGGCCATTTTAAGTCGCATCCACTGACATCTGTTAGATAGCTGCGCTAAATTCTAGCCATTTAGAAGTTCGTAAATACATTACTCGATACATGATAAATATTTTGACCTAATTAATGTTTGTTCATACAGTGAGGTGGCATAGTGTTGATGATCTTGTGGATAAAAACACCGGCGTGATATGAAGTTACTCATTATCAACTTATTAAAGTTAGAATAGGAGCCCCTCTTGGTCATGATAATTTGTATCCGGCAGCTTCTTATAGTAGATGAGACATAAACGGTCTGTAATGGTATGTTGGCATATGTTGATATATAATGTTTGGTATTACTGTAAAAGTTAGACTCTTTGGTATTTGGTATTTTCATTGCAGCACCTGTTACAGACATTCCTCTACGCAGTCAGCTCTCAGAAGACGCAGAAAATTCAATAAATCCAGCTGAAAGGATGTCTCCTGCAGATCCTGCATACGAAGAGGTAGATCTCCACAACGCTTCAGACACGTCTCCAAAGGATCATACGACTGGAGGATCTGCATCGGAGGGCCAGTACAGTGCCTTAATTCATGACGAAAAGATTCCCTGCAACTACGAAACACTAAACCTTCCCAATAGCTCCGATGATCTTTGAACCGCTTTTTAAATCCGGCCAAATGGGCCTACTTCGTCGAATGATCGATTTCTTTGAAACATTATTCCTTCTGCATTTTGCTTTTAAAATGAAATACGTACAAAGTAGGGCCTATTTTTATTCAGATGAAGCTTCGTTGTTTTTGAGGTGTTTTAGACATTCATCAATTTGAAAGATATAGACTATGATAGAAGTGATACTCCAGATTCTTCATTTTGTCGATGCAGGCTTACTTTATCAGTTAGTTGGATCCTCTACCACAAAAATTTAAATACATTATTTTCAATTGAAAATGCCATTATAACCCTAATATATTATGGCTAGATTTATAACCAGCCGTATTTAAATTTAATGGATTTACCGATGTATACACAAGTGTAGGTCTACACGATTTAAATAGTCAGATAATAGTCTACAAAATACATAGCCTATAATTCCTAAAACTGTGCGTACGATAATTGTGTGTGAAATGCAATAAAGTGGCGGCCTATGCGCTGCCGTTAATTGGGTCGAGTTAAGTCAGCTCTGTAGGTCTATCAGTAATGTTCCTATCCGGATGTATGTAATTACGTTTAGCAGGAAGCAATAGTTCTATTATTGTATTATTGTCCATTAAATTATATCTGACAGCATCCTAGTAGTTCAACTATTAAACGGTCTATAATGGTTTGCTGGTTTATAATAAGTTTAACAAAACGTCTACACATTTTTTCTTGTACTTTCAAAAGCCCCTATAATTTGGTAAATACCAATGTATTTGAAACATCGTGTCTAAGAGATAATAGTTTAGGCCTTTTAAACAACCAGGAAGAAGTAGAGAAACGAGACCAACGATATGCTACCATATCCTATGTAACTTATGTGCAACGTAGGTTGATCGCCCAAGATTCGAAGCATAGTTGTAAAAACGTTTGTCGTTTTTTATTTTTTTCCAAAAAACGTCGTTTTTTCCATTTTTTATTTTTCGTCACGTTTTTTTCCGTTTTTTATTTTCTTATGTAACTTTATTTATGTATTTACTGTATGTTATTATTTGTTTAATTTTATTTTTGCCTGATATCGCTTACGTTGTCTCTGTAATTTCAAAGATTCATCTAAATTATGTCACTATTTAGTGTCATCACTTGAGAAATAAACATCAGAGTACAGGGAAAAATATTTTTAAAAGTTATTTGAATTTCTAAGTTATCCAAAATGCGAATTATTTTCTTTTCCGTTTTTTCCCGTTTTTTTTCATTTTTTATTTTTTGAATAAAACGACGTTTTTTCGTTTTTATTTTGATTTTACCGTTTTTAACAACTATGATTCGAAGTAACCGACCAACAGTAA
>JACEVL010001554.1:0-25890 GCA_020284085.1 Aporrectodea caliginosa
ACCTGGACCTGCTTTGGACCTTCGTTTGCTGCCGTAGGCCTACTTAAAAATTCAAATCGAATTATAAATTGTGGGAATAACGTTAATTGCTAACGCTAACTGTTCTGTTGCGAAAGTTATCACGAATTGATGACGTCACACACTGTATAACATACATTGTATAGGTAATCCTACAGTGCCTTGTCTGTAGAAATATACAGAAAGAATACAAAAACTTGTATGTTATAATAATTAAGGAGTATAGGCTTTTAGTCCAATCAGTTTCACGAGAAAATCTCGTGACTTATAGCTTGCTTCTCATAGGTCACGCTTCAGGATACTTATCTGTATTTGTCTTTATCCAGATCTATTCGTTCTCCTCCTTCTCCCCTTACCAAGATCTGTCCACACGGTGGAGCAATCTTGCCCCCTTACCGTGCATTCCATAGCGTGGAATTTGAACGGCATGCCTTTCGTTTAGACCACAGGGCCAAGCCACATTAATTTTGGCTGTGTAACCTAAACTATTATTAAACGTATTCACAGCCTTTGTGGTTCAAGTATGTGTTATTAACTTAGGTGGAGGACCCTGTGCACCGCAGCATCACGTAGCCTATCGTGGAACCGAGATACTACTCAGAATCACTAGATTCCACACCAGATGAGGGAAACGTTGACTGTAGCGAATGTCCTTGAAACCCCACACAAATCATTTGACTAAATGTTGTAGATGCACGCTCTTATATATATATATACTAGCAGTTTTTACCCGGCGTTCGCCCGGGTTTTCCTCAGCGCCCGTGTATTTGAATTTAACGACATCTTCGTCAGCGCCCGTGAATTTGAATTAACGATGTGCAAATTATTCGTGTGTCCCTCTGGCGAATTTACGCGCTGGCTTGAAATTGTTTAACATCAACTCTACGTAATATATACTCCTGCATAGCTAGATTTCAATGGCGTTGAAACAGACTATGAGCACATCGAAACTTAAAATGTGCAAATATCAGAATTTAAAGTAAATGTTGAGGTGAAATAAAGTTGGGTTGAGATCTATAGAAATTCAACTGAAAACGTTCGTTAAAAATTTCGTATCGCTTAAGTGTTGCATTGAAATTCTGCCGTGGGCGTTACCACTTCTGATTTGAAATCAACGGTCATCGTGATTGGTTGCGAATCAGAGCGTTAACCTAAATCCTCCACGTGACGTAACATTGCATATTAATTTTAGCATGCGTGACGTGAACAAATGGCCATACTACGGCTGCTATTATAAGATAGCCTCGTCGAAAAAGTTGTAAATTTAAAATGTCCATATATCGGCGTTTAAATAAAATTGCGAGCTGAAAATAGTCGCGTCGATAATGACGTGGCGTAATAATGTTTTGTAAAATCTTGTAAATCGCTAAAGCGTTCCGTTTCGGAGCCTTTAGACAACGGACAAACAAACATACAAACATACAAACAAACGGAAGGAAAACGTAAACAGACTTCGCCTTATAATATAAGATATATATATATATATATATATATATATATACAGTTAAGGAGTAAGGCTGCAGTAATTGTTAGGCTGCTGTAATGTATGATTAATGATTTAATTAATTAATTGAACCAGCGTCGGGACCAGCGATGTAATCAATACCGGCTATAATATTTAGCTAGGAATCGGGGATAACCTGTGGTGCTGGGTTAATCCGTGACAATGCTGTCGACACGTGATTGGTTGAATTAAAATACGGACGATGTTGTCGAGACGTGATTGGTTGAATTAAAATATGGACGGTTGAGAATAATATTGTCGTCTGCCAAATGAACCGCGGTTTGGCGCCTTCACACCCGGAATGCAGAATCAAGTCAGTGTCGTTGTTGACTGCGAAGGCTTCGGTAGTCTAACGAGACAGTTAGGCAAACAAACTCCTGATCGGACAACTAATTTCGGTAACACTGGACAACAGAGGTTTTGCTTCCTGAAAACTGTTGGGTGTACCTTATGTATTTTTGGCTGCTGATCACAAAAATGACCTTGAAAATTTCCTATCACGTAGGGATTTTTCATATAGCCAATTTCTGGAATTTCCTTTCACATTTTTAGTCTACTTATATGCTGCCCACAAGGTAAGGTGTTTCGTGTATTCCCGGCATGCCTGGACATGCACTCAGTGCAGGTTGCACAACGCTCAATGTAAATGTAAGGTGTAGGCATGCCTGGGCATGCCCGGCATGCTTAGTCATGAAGGATGTTGGCAGGACAGGCTATAAAGGAGGCTACATACACAGATGCGTTGATGTCAATTTGTGCGTATGTTGATGATCAACGGGCATAAATAGCATGGAGCATACTTAAGAATAAATAATATATTATAATTAAGTGGGCTCACCATTATGGCAATATATTCTTTTTTTCAAACGTTTTAGTAGCAAGTTGAGCGAAATGTAACATATATATGCGTCAACAGCCGTTGTGTTACAACAACGGCGAGTTCACTTAAAAATCTCAAAAGAAGGCGATGACTCCCTTGTTAAGAAAGCATATGAACTATACTTTGGATATAAAGTTGGCGATCAGGATAAAGGTAGGGTACCTAAAATTTGCTGCACATCTTGCGCAGTCAATCTAAGAGCATGGATTACTGGTTATCGGCCATCTATGCCGTTTGCTATTCCAATGATATGAAGGGAGCAAAAAAATCATGTTTCAAACTGCTGTTTCTTTTTTACAAAATGTGTTTGGCCATTCCTCCAAAAGCAAGAAACCAAGTGAATATCCTAATCTTCCATCGGAACTGAGACCACTACCACATCCTGACCGCCTACCTGTAGGTCTACCCAATCCACGGGCTGTTTTTACCATCGGAGACATTGGTGAAAATGTGAAAAAGGGAACAGAAGACTGTATTGATCCTGATTTCCAACCACCGCAGTGCCGCTTGATCCTTTCACGAAGCTTAGTCAGGGACTGAAATTCGTGAAAGGATCAAGCGGAATTGCTCTGCTCTCAGATTCAGGGCTGGAATCTGTTGGCACATGCCACAAGGAACTAATAATATAAACTGTTACTGTCATCTATCCAGTCAGTAGGCACAACTGTTAGCTGCGTGGTGATTTGAAATTTGTAGCACTTCTTCAGCTTCTTGTTGGATGCAGCTAGGATAACGAAGTATTGTTGTTTCATTTGTGAGTGTGTCAGTCATGCTAAAGTTTCCCGCTACCACTGGCCACGTCGTAAACATTTGGTACTACGCCAAAGAAAAGTTTATCACGAACCACTTGTTGAACCCAATAAGATTATCTTGCCACCTCCTCACATCAAACTTTGACTAGTGAAGAACTTTGACAAGACATTGAACAATGAAAAAAGAGGGGAAGGGGTTCAAAAAGCTTAAGAGACAAGTTTCCTCGCATAAGTGAAGCCAAGACACGAGAAGGCTTATTTCCTGGTCCACAGATAAGAGAACTGATGAATGACAGTCGCTTTGACGAACTCCTGAACAAAATTGAGTAAACTGGGTGGCAGTCTTTGAAGGACGTTAACTTTCTCAACAATAACATCAGAAAATTATATTCAGGTGGTTGAAAAGATATTTCACGCATTGCATCTGATGGTTGTTACTAAAATACAATTCTTTAATTCCCGCCTGGATTTTTCCAGCAAATCTTTGTGATGTCAGCGATTAACATGACGAACGATTTCATCAGGACATTGCCACAATGGAAAAACGACTCCAGGGTGTGTGGAGCATTAGAATGCTGGCTGATGACTGTTTGACATTGATCAGAGAGGCTTCTTATATTGAATACAAACGCAATTTCAGTGGCTGTTCAGTTATAAGATGGCCAAAAAATAAATAACAGTACATTGTAAATGTATGCACTAAGTAAATTTCTGGGCATTTCTTTTAAAATCTTGCAAACCATTTTTATCAAAAACCTTACGTGATACAAAAATTCTGAGAACACCACTGGATTGAGCGTGCCAAAATATATATAAAACAGTTAAAGCTTTTTATGAAGCAAAAAGAGTTAAAATTTCTTGTTGTCCAGTGTAATTTGTCTGTAAAGTGGAGCAATGTTAGGTGTCCGTTGACACTCATTGAAACGGACATTGTGAACTTCGGTGAACTATCGTTAAGTCACGTCGTTCAACTTGCGATCGACTGGTATTGAGTTTATCGCCAGTATAAAGTCAAAGTACGATTTATAACTCCAACTCAGAACGTTTTGTTTGCGAGTTAATATTAACTCTGGTATACGAACTCGTTGGTGTTTGATTCGTCGTGCAATCATCATCAAGAACTAGCTAGAAGATAGACTGGAGGAAGCGTTGAATTCTACAAGAAGAAACATCGAACAGTAGGCCTACTACTTCTTCAGCCTGAAGAAAGCCAAGTCAGCCGAGAGGGAGATCGACGACGCTCTACCGTAACTATACGACGAGCAGCAGCTCAAGTGATTATAACATTTCATCACAACGAGTTATTTGGGGAGGTTACTTTAGGGCCTTATAAAACATCATTTTAAGTAGTCAATGATGATAGGTAAGGATTTTAGCCGATGAACTAATGAATAGACTAAGTTATCTTTCTAGAATAGATAGCCTACATGTAAATATAGCATTACCTTACCTTAGACCTTAGTCCTTCCACGCGCTTGTGTAGGGTGGGTAGGAATGCGCTGGTGCTGCGCTGGCTCCCGCTCTTGCTATATCATCCCTTGGCGCTACCCAAATGGCAGACGGTTGAGCAGACAGTCTTCTTTCTTGTTCTTCCACTGACGAGGTGGGTCTTCTAATTCCGGTGGCAAGGCCGGCTATCGAACAGATAGCCCCCCCCCCCGTTCATCTAACGAAGGTGGGTTGGTATACTGCACAATCCGCCCCCTTTCATTTCTCTCCATATCTTCCAGTCTATCGAGGATCCGACTCATCAGACTAAACTGCCTATCCTCCGCCTCTCTCTGCCTTTCTTCTGCCTCTCTCTGCCTATCCTCTAATTTGGACAGTCTGCCCAACGTTACAAATGGCCTATTCTCGCCCGGTGGGGTGGAGGTCCTTGTAACCTCTTCCTATTTTATTTATTTATTGCGTCAGAAAACAAAACAAATAACAGTACACATCATAACAGAAACAGATCAGTCACTGCGCAACAGGAAGCCAGGAAAAAGCTAAAAGCTTATACCACCCTGGCCCCTAGTACCTGGTTAACATTTCAGTCAACGTTTAGTGTCACACAGTTCCAGAACAAATTATGAGAACAAATTATGCTAACAGGCAGCTGAGTCCGAATAGTTTTAGTACTATACATTAGACATTTTACACATTAAACAAATCATTAGCAAGTTCATAGAGCAAACAAATCAAAACCAAAGTAAACAGAGGCAAATTTTATGACAAGATTATGAAAAATGAAATAAAATGGAATAAAATAGAACAAAACAAAGCAAAGATGAAATGAAATAAAACTAAGTAAAGTACTATTTAAAATACTACTACTACATAACTAAGGAATGTTTGCATCCAAGTTGGTCAAGTCAGAATTCACAGGGATAATTTGTTCAGTAAAGACCTATTATTTCTAACAAAGCTAGTTTTCACTGTATTTTAATAGGTAGCCTATTTTCAGTTCTCTTTTAAATGTGGACAGAGATTTCTCTTCTTTAAGTTCATCAGACAATGAATTCCACAAACGAGATCCCAAGACCTGGAGGTTGCCCGCTCTGGATGCAGTGCGTGCATAAGGAACCACAAAGTTGGATGAGCTGCGATCGAGTATTATAAGAGTGAGTTTGATCAACTGTTGTGAAATAATTGGAGCATTTTTTGGTAACATATATGTACGAACTTGAACATGAACACAAGTTTAGATAAATGAGACAACTCATAAATTTTTATTATGCTTAGGGTGCAGAATAAAGGATTGGAATGAGATAAGTAAGAAGAGTGGGTGATTATTCTAACAGCAGCTTTCTGGAGTTTCAATATCCGGTCTAAATTCCCGGTTCTGTGTGGCGACGACCATACAGAGCAGCAGTATGTCATATGCGGTTCAAGTAGGGTGTGGTATAGTAGTTTTAGTTTGTCGAGATCAAGGTTATGGCTAATCCTGTAGAGTATACCCACTATTTTAGATATTTTATTAACTACCATGTCAGCATGCTTCCTCCATTTGAGGTCATCAGTAAGTACCTTAGACCTTAGACCTTAGTCCTTCCTCGCGCTGGCAGCGCATCGGGCGACACAGCCTCTCCACGTTATCCTGTCTTCCGCGGCCAGCATATAATCGTCCCACGTCATTCCGCCGCCTTCCAGATCCTGAGTTATCGTGCTTATCCAAGTCTGTCTGGGTCTTCCTCGCCCTCTTCTCCATCCCGACGGAGTCCAATCCAGTGCCTGCCTTAGCGTTCTCTCCTCTCCCGATCTATGTATGTGCCCAAACCAACGTAACCGCATCTTCTTCAGCATGTCTTCCAGTTTCTCCATGGATGTTCTCCTTCTTACTTCCTCATTTCTGACCTTATCCCTCCAAGTGATCTTCAGTAAGTACCACACCAAGAAATTTATTTTCATGCACCTGTGTCAGTGGAACTCCATTTATAGTAATATTGATATCAATATTCAAGTACTTTTTTTGCAAATAACATAAAACATGTATTCTTCTTCTTCCGATCTATCTCTAAATAAATCACTCTGTTCGGCCATTTTAAAGATTATATTCGAGCAACTACAATATAATGTCTAAGCACAATACAGTTTAACAGAACAATGCTACATTAATAATACAGTAATGCAATCCTATCATTATCATTCATAGCATTCATTCACAGACATGCGTGGCTTAAGGCTGCGTACTCTATACGGGTATATTTACTCTATTGTTATTTATTATCAATTCTGCCACAGCTGCGTGTCTATTTATAACTGCAAGTTTTCAGTGCGCACTCGCAGTATACAGTAGGCCTACTATACCTCGTTTCAAGCCCTGCATCTGCGTAGGGATTTTCCATCCGTCATCTCCTCACAAAGCCTGTCGACGCTTTTTGTCTCAAATAATCCACATTCCACAGCATTACGAAGATATCCTCTCTTCTCAATTCGATCCGTAACTCCACATTATATCGACTCGCAACGATAAACTTTGGCCAGCGGCACTTAGTGATCTTTGGCTGCACTTCGCATATATCTCCGACGTCACGACAACTTTTCCTGCGTTCCCTTCGCAGACATCCGTTTTAGGAGTAGACCGTATTTCTACTCCGGCTCAGCTGCGATATCCGCCGTCCTAAATCCTCGGTTCGTTACTTCGCTACGGAACTTTCCGTGTTGCGCTTCGTAAATCAACCGCTGCTATCGTACGGATTCTTCAGGACTTTGTCACCCGTTCGGTGGCTCGTCAGTCTGGCCCCGAACCCTTGCGCTTCTTCGCTTCTTGTATGCTAAAAATGCATGTAGCCTCTTCCAACGACTAATATTGGACGAGGCCCGTCGCTGTCAGCTGTCGGCTCCTTATTCGTCAAGCCTCCTCTCTACACACGACTAGGCTTCCAGCTGCCATCCCGATCTAACAGGTCTACGTCTGCTTGCAAATCCATCGCTATCCCTATCTCTCAGCCTCACTTCTGCAGCGCCAGTATACTTCTTTACCGTACATTACTTGTAGGGACTTATCTGTTAGTTATACCCCGCAGCCGATCGAGTCGATCGATCGAGTCGATCATAAACTCGGCCAAGTCGAGTCGATCGAAAAATCGGCGACTCGATCGACTTGCCGGTCGAGTCGATCGTAAACCCGGCCAAGTCGAGTCGATCGTTGTTCCCTCGACGACTCGACTCTGAAATATTTTACTTACGGTACTATTTCTTCACAAAATGACAGACCTTATGATATAATGACGTAATTCTGTGTAAACACACAACTACCTTATGAACCTAATATGAAGTTCACTGCAAATAATTAACCTCTTGGCTCTTTCTTATTAGTGGAAGTTATAGAGATAGCCTACTCTCTTTGTGTTTAACTATAATAGATAGATACAGTAGATATTACACGTCCTCTACTGCCGTGTTATTTGTTGAGCTGGTACTAATTTATGTAGGCTACCGTACCGTAGGAGATTCCATTGTTGCCTAGCTGCCTAGCTAATCAAGTCTACAGATTTAGCGAGGCTTATTCCTTACAAGTCAACCACAGGCAGACACGATGTCATTATAATGCCTGAACTGTTACTTAACAGTTCAATTACGGTACAGTTGATGCTTTGTACATTAGACACGAGAGCTATAGAAGTTACAACTGCAATTACAGTTGTTAATAGAACTGGTACAACCATTGACAATTTGAGGAAGAGCGTGCAATTGAAATACATGAGTAATTTAGATACTGGATTATAAGAATGCAACAGTCGTCAGCAATTTTGGCTAAGAGACTACAGTCCAATTCGACGAAGTCGATCGAGTCGATCGTCGTCCGAGCCAAGTCGATCGAGTCGTCGAAAGGTCGGCGAGTCGACGAAGTCGATCGAGTCGATCGTCGGCCGAGCCAAGTCGATCGTATACACTCGACTCGATCGACTGCGGGGTATATCTGTTCCTACACTTGCAGCGCATCGGGCGACACAGTTCCTCCATCCCCCTCTTTCCTCTGCACTCCCCTCAGCTTCCTCCCACGTCATTCCGCCGCCGTCCAGATCCTGTATGACCGTGTCTCGCCAGGTCTTTCTCGACCTTCCACGTTTTCTTTTCCATCCTGCTGGTGTCCATTCCAGTGCTTGCTTTGAGAATCTTTCCATGTCCGATCTGTGTAAGTGGCCCAGCCATCGCAGGCGTCATGTCTTCATGGCCGACCTTGAAATTAAGCCTTTTCCTCGGCCCTCTCCTTCCACTCACTCATTCCGTCTCATCGGGTCCATTGACTATCAGGCCTTCACCAAAGACATCCTTCACTCTCGACTGGTTCTTAACCCTCCGTCTTCTCTTGATGATCTCCTGTCTTGCGACAATTCCACACTTTCTGACCTCCTTGACATCCACGCACCACTCAAAACCAAGCACAGCTCACATACCAGTAACCCTTGGTTCACCTCCTACCTCCAAGCTTTTAAAACCTTCCGCAGGCACCTTGAGCACGCCTACCAGAGCACTACTGACCCAACTTCTAGAGCAAAAGCCCTTACTACACTAAAATTTGTCACCAATAGATACCATAAACTGAACGCTGCTGCCAAAAAAGTACTACTCCTCGCTAATCCACTCCAGCTCCTCAAATCCAAGACATCTCTGGAGAGCTGTAAATTCTCTTCTCCATCGCAAATCTCCCTCTCCGCTACCCAGCTCCATTCCCTCCCCCTCTATCGCTGATACCGTCTGTTCATTCTTCTCTGACAAAATCTCATTCCTCCGCTTCACACTACAATCTCTTCTAGCCTCCAACTCCTCCAGCACTGATTCATTCCCCTTTCCAAACCCTATTCCTCCTGCCTCTCAATCATCTCTACCAATTTTATCTCCTGCCACTGAAACAGAAGTGTCACTCCTCCTAAACTCTCTTCCCAACAAGCAATGCGAACTTGATCCTATCCCACCTCTCTCCTAAAAGACTGTGCTTCTGTCCTCGTTCCTGTAATCACCAAAATCATCAATCTCTCGCTCTCCACTGGTAACTTCCCTGTGGTTTTCATGCACTCTCTCGTCTCTCCCCTTCTCAAAAAAGCAAATCTTGACAAGGAAAACCTATCTAACTACCGTCCCATCTCAAATCTCTCCTTTCTATCAAAATTAACTGAACGAATTGTCCTTACCCGGCTCAACGACTACCTCTCTTCAAACTCACTGCTCACCCCCACCAATCTGGCTTCACTAAACACCACTCCACAGAAACTCTACTCGTCTCTCTCTACAATAAACTGGTCTCTGCCGTCAGCCATCAGCAAGTCTCCTGCCTCTGTCTCCTCGACATCTCCGCCGCATTCGACACTATTGACCACAGCCGGTAACCGGGCAATTCGTCGCCGGACAATTCGTCGCGGACAATTCGTCGCGGACAATTCGTCGCGGAAAGTTCGTCGCGGACAATTCGTCATATGCCTAATAACGCCATAATCACAGCATACAACATAAGACGGGCACGTAATCCAAAACCACAGTCCGCACACTTAGATAAACCATTGCGTATTTCTTAATCAGTAAATGCTTGCTTACAGAATACATAATTATAATCTTCATTCATCTTCCTGGGCCTTTGAAGTTACGAAAGTGAAATGTTGTATGCTGTCGTAATTATGGCGTTGAAAAGAATAATTCGCTGGATTTGACGAAAATAATTGTTTACCCAAATGGAAGCTGGATTGATGAAAATAATTCTTTGCCTAAATGGAAGCTGGATTGACGAAAATAATTTCTCGCGAACCATAAGTGGGATTGATGAAAAGAATTCTTGCTAAATAGAAGTGGGATTGATTAAAACATTTTGTGTTAAATAGAAGCTGGAGTAATCGAAATAATTTTTCCCGAAATAGAAGCTGGATGGATGAAACTAAGTTTTCGATTCAATAGAAGCTGGATTAATGAAAATAATTGTTTCCGTAATTAGAAGCTGGATCCATGAGAATATTTCTTTGCTTAAATAAAGTCCCATTGATGAAAAATATTACAGAAAAGAATAATTCGCGACGAACTGTCCGCGACGAACTGTCCGCGACGAATTGTCCGCGACGAATTGTCCGCAACGAATTGTCCGCAACGAATTGTCCGCGACGAATTGTTTCAGCGACGAATTGCCCTAGAACCCCACAGCCTCCTTCTTCATCGACTGTCATCTTGGTTTGGCGTCTCTGGCACTGCTCTATAATGGTTCCAGTCCTACTTGTCTTGCAGATCCTTCTCTGTTAAAGCCTCCAGCCACTGTTCGCAACCCCTCCCACTTTCTTGTGGTGGCCCTCAAGGCTCCGTCCTGGGTCCACTGCTCTTCATTCTGTATACCACACCATTAAGCCATCTCATACAATCCTTCTCTGTTGACCACCATCTTAACGCAGACGACACCCAACTCTACATATCCTTCTCCCCAAGCTCTTTTTCCACCTCCATTGCCAAACTACTCAATGTGGTTAACCTAGTCTCTAAATGGATGTCGTCCAACCTCCTCTGCCTGAACCCTTCCAAAACAGAATTCATAATCCCAGGCCTTCCTGACCAAATCAAGAAAATCCCTGACCCTTCAATACACCTATCCACTAACTCTTCATCTCTTACCTTCACCTCTGATGCCCCTGTCCGCAATCTTGGTGTAACCTTTGATCCACATCTCTCCTTCTCTAACCACATATCTAACCTCTCGCGCTCCTGCTTCATGCACATTCCTGACCTCCGCCGCATCCGACCCATGCTCGACTTCAAAGCTGCCGCCACTATTGCTACCTCCATTGTCCACTCAAAGCGCGACTATTGCAATTCCCTCTTTCTCAACCTTGAATCTACCCAACTAAAGCGTCTGCAGCTCATCCAAAACTCATTAGCCAGAGCCGTCACCAGAACGCCCAAGCATCATCATATCACTCCCATCTTCAAATCACTCCATTGGTTAAAAATCCCAGAGCGAATTCACTTTAAAGTCTTATCACTAACCTACAACTCTCTACAATACTCCCAACCCAGATGTCTTCGCGACCTCTTCACCATCCAGCCAAACCGCTCTACCAGATCTTCCTCCATTCTGACTCTCTCTCGACATCCTGTCACTACTCATCTCAAGTTCTCCAACCGAGCAATATCCAACACTGCACCACGTCTCTGGAACGACCTACCTCCTGAATTCCGCACTTTTTCGGTTCCTCAACCATCATCTCCAATCACCCACCATCATATTTCTTTTGGACTGACTGGCAAACCATTAGAGTGGCTTCGTTCTTTCCTTACAGGTCGTACTAACTGTGTAATTGCTGGCTCCTCTAGGTCCCGCTGGGTCCCTGCCCGTTTTGGTGTACCTCAGGGATCAGTGTTGGCCCTTTGCTTTACATTCTTTGCACATCTGACGTTAGCTCCCTGCTACTATCATGTGGACTCTTGCACCAGCTATATGCTGACGACATACAAGCATACGTTCACTGCCGTGCAGTTGATGCAGTGGCCTCTGTTGGGCTGATATGCCGTGCCATTGATGCCCTTTCTGATTGGATGGCCTCAAATCGCTTGCTTTTGAATCCATCCAAAACCCAGTTCATTTGGCTTGGTGGTCGCAAACAGTTGGCTGGTGTTGACCTACACCTGTTGGCCGAGATCTTCCCCCATATTGCCTTTTCGCTTACTGTTCGTGACCTTGGGGTGACAGTTGATCAAGAACTTAGTATTTCGCAGCACGTCAACCTGATCACACGAAGCTGTTACTACCAGCTCCGTCAGTTGCGTGTTGTCCTGAGGTCCCTCTCCCATGATGCTGCTGTGGTACTTGTCCACGCCTTCCTCACCAGAAGAATTGATCATTGTTGCTCGGGTCTTGCTGGTCACCCATCTGGCTTTATAGGGCGTCTTGACCGGGTCCTTCGTTCTGCTGCTCGACTTATTGGTCATATTCCCAAATATGCCCCAGTTTCTGCCTACATGCGTGATGTATTGCACTGGCTTCCTGCCTCGCAACGCATATGCTATAGGTTAGCAGCACTTGTCTGGCGGTGTCTCACTGGTAGTGCTCCGTCTTACTTATCCTATTTCTGTCGCCCGGTTTCCGACTTAGCCTCTCGTCGAGCGCTGCGCTCTTCGACTAAGGGGGAGCTATTGGTCCCTCGGGCCCGCTCCTCGGTCAGACAGCGTCGAGCCTTTTCGGTTGTTGGCCCCTCCACTTGGAATGGGCTCTCGCTTATGTTACGCTTACTGCCACGGAATAATTTGCCTGCTTTCTACCAACTACTAAAGTCCTTTCTGTTTGGACGTGGCTGGGCTGGGAGCGCCTCTGAGTATGTTTCTTGAAGAGGTGCTATATAAATATCCGGAATCAAT
This sequence comes from Aporrectodea caliginosa, assembly GCA_020284085.1. Lineage (NCBI taxonomy): Eukaryota > Metazoa > Annelida > Clitellata > Crassiclitellata > Lumbricidae > Aporrectodea > Aporrectodea caliginosa. Next base: position 12,965 of record JACEVL010001554.1, read on the forward strand.
GAATGAATGAATGAATCCGCATCAGGCTCCTCTATCCATCACCGCCAAAGCTTTCCATTCGAAACTAAAGTCTCTCCTCTTCAAGAACTCTTACCCCGACTCAACTGATCATCTACCTTCAAACTCTCGACCTAAACGACACCCACCTTAGCAGCTACTCTGACCCCTCTGATCCTCTGGAAACCGGACTCGGACCTCCTCGGACTACTCTTTTGGACAACCCTTCTGACTAGACGCAGCGCTCGTGAATAAGCTGGTGCTCTGCGCTTGGCTTTCGAGTTACGCCTTAGAAGTTTGGAGATTACGATTACGATTACGATTCAGCATATCCTCCAGTTTCTCCATAGAGGTTCTCTTTCTTATGTCTTCGTTCTTTATTTTATCTCTCCAAGTGACCCCTAGTACCCTTCTTTGCCACCTATGATGAGCCGCTTCTAATTTCTTTAAATTAGTTTTGGTCATAGGCCATGTCTCCGATCCATACATCACTGTTTTCAATACCAAGGCTCGGTATAATCTTGTCTTTGTTAATAAGCTTAGTCCTTTGTTTTTCCATAATTATACTGGTCAATCTTCGAAACGTGGCATTGGCCTTGCCTAGCCTAATTCTGATCTATTTGTCGCAGCTGCCGTTGCCAGCAATCACACTTCCCAGATACCAAAAGTCCTCCACCTCCTCCAACCGTGACATCCTCTCTCGACTCCCATATTCCTACCTTCATGATCTTTGTTTTTGTAGTGTTTATTCGTAATCCAGCCAATCCCGCCTGTTTATCCACTCTGCCCGTGAGTTCATTAGGCCCCTAATTCCATTATAATATAATTGTATTTAAATCAGACATTTGTTGAACTGATTAATATTCAAAACTCAAGAATGTCTTATTGATAGGCCTTACATGCATTGCTTCCTTCGCCATAGGGAGATAATAAAGTAGCGTGAGTAAGATCCAACTCTAAGCTCCCTATAGAGGTAGCCTCAGGTAGGGACCCGTTACATTGACCAGCTCACTCTGATGAGCATAGAAGCTGACATTCTGCGTATTATCAACTTTGAGGATCTGGTAACCGAATTTGTAAGTAAAAATCATGCAACGTTTCACTATAATTATTGTCATGACTTCACGCCCAAGACAAACTAAATAACTTCTGACATTTTTACTGTTTCTTAGTTTTATATCCTGTGTTAAATTATGTCTTGCCTTTGTGATGGAGGCCTCCATGTGGTGGAGGCCCCTTTGCACTGCACAATGTCATGGTGACCATGCCTAAATCTGAGCCTGTATTTGTGATTGTGTGTAAGCAAGCAAGTAAGTAAGTAATTATGCATGTATGTATTTATGTATGTATATATGCATGTTTATATGCATGTATGTATATATGTGTGTATATATTTATGTGTGTATATATTTATGTATGTATTTATGTATATATGTATGTACGTATGTACGTATGCTTGCAAATTACATCTGGTAAAAGTTCATTACATTCCAGAGAAATGTCGTCACACTCATGTACAACATTTGTCAGACAAACGTTCAACTGCTCAACAACACTTTCCATCTTCAAAGTACATTCGAGATATTCCAACTCATCATTGCATACGTCAAGCATACATTCTTCTGACACGGACACATGACAACCAAACATGTCCTCGTGCAACAACTGACCCATCTGTGTACAGGGCATTATAGTGACAACTTGCGTCAAAACATCATTCACGACAACATCAGTCGATCCATTAGTCATCTGACCAAAATGTTGCAACAACACAACCGTACGCACCAGAATCACTCGTTCGCCAACGTCTACATTCATATACATCAGTGCAACAGTTGAAGAAGACCCATTCCAAGAACTCGTATGCAAAATAGTTCCACAAACAACAGTCGTCATCACAGACTCTATCGACAATACTGCTTTAGAACAATCATGCAGCATCTGTGACGTATCACCAAAACACATTTCAGAGACAACATCCAAATCCAATTCAGAAATAACCTGTGAATTTCCATCCTCACTCAACAACAACTGCTCTTGCGCCTCAACCGCAAAATTCCGAAGACATACATCCAACTTCTCGATAAACTCATTCAACCGTAACTGACCAACATCAGTAACCTGTTGCTCTGACACCCAACCAATATCTGTTGTCATCATGCTCAAACAGCACATCCACACAACACGTACGAAAACTTCAAAGAGCAATTCTCTTAAACAACATCCACTTTAAGCCTTCAGACGCATATTCAAGCACACTTAAAGATACTTCCAATCCGACATTCATGCGTTCGCCTGTGTGCACAATCTCAACTGGAGATTCAATATCCGTACACACCTCAGGCTGTACGTTCATGTCATTCGCACCACTTACAACAGCGACATAATCAAGCAATACAACGACCTGCTGAACTTCGTTCTCCTCATCCGATTCAATTACCATGCAAGACAAAACATCGGCATTCACATCATTTGTACACTTATCATCATACGCATGAAATTGTTCTTCCGACTGCGACTGTATTTCACTCAAGTCAACACACGACTCAGAATCATTAATCACATGTGTACACTCATCCCTTTTCTTGGCTTCAATATTCGTACACACAAAACCCGTGCGAATGTTAGCAGCATCAATCCCATTATTTACTGAACCCCTAACTTCAGCTGTGCTAATGAACCCTTCCAACGGCTCTTCAACCGTGACTACATGTACACCATTGCCAATTATCAAATCAATGCCAGGTATCATCGTACGACCATATCCACAACGAATAGTCCCAGAAACAAACTCACATTCAATCCGAATATCCACTAGCGGAACCCTGACATTTTTACCAGCAACTAACTGCGTCAATTTCTCCTCCTCTGCATCCTTAAAATCCAACCAATTCAAAGAATTCCAACTTGCCATACTGTGCATTGCCTCATGATCTCTTATCACAACTATTTGACGCTGTGAACCGACGCGTGGGAAAAGTACACCTTTACAACAGAACGGAAATTCATTCGCATGACCATCCTCTTCCTGCGTATCACAACTGAAATTAATTGGTTCAGCGTGAGACACCGAATCAGAATCACTTTGTACACTGTCATTGGAGTCATCAAACATGTACGAGCAAACACTTTCGTTTATCTCCTCCAAACAATCCTTAAGCTTATCATGCAACTTAACATTTGTTTTCGTCTTCGAATGAAAACTGACACTTTGAGCGCTGTCATTCGTAGACTTATCCCACGAAACTTTCTGGATCACCTGCGCAAGTTTCCTCGACGAAATTTGTTCGGCCATTATCTCAGTCTCACGTTTAATTTCCGCCCAAATTTCATTCCTAACTCGCGTATGCTCCTCCGGCGACCAACTATCACTCTGACTATCCCTATTCAGAGCACAAGTAAAACGATCAACAAAAGTCCTCGCCTCCGCCCACGGCCTATTTTCAAATTTCCTCTGCTTTCTCCTCTCCTGACATGCTACTGCCTTTGCTCTTTTCTCTTCTAAATTCTTCCAAGGAGCCATTTTACCTCCACCTGCTATCAACTACGCAGTTTCACTATCAAATTTCCACCAAAACTTCTCAACTAATTTATCGTAAAATTTGAACGGACACGCCCAATTTTCAAAATTTCACTATCAATCTACAACTTCGACGCAGAAATGCCCAAAATTGGTAAAACAATCAAGCCGAAAATTCCCATTTCGAAATTTCAGCCCAACGAAACGAAAAGGACACTTTTACATGACGGAAAACGTGCACAAACACGAAAAAACGTCAAAATACGCAAAAACCCGAATTTCCAATTTGAAATTTCCAAATTTAACAAAGGAAAGGGTGAATTTTCTTAGGACGAGCCCCACATGTTAGCTTGTTGTCTAAGGGTGAAGTGTGAGTTCGGACACGCCCAATTTTCAATTTACCTCCACCTGCTATCAACTACGCAGTTTCACTATCAAATTTCCTACGAAGAGGTACTCAGCGAAAACACACAGCAACCTTACTTAACTAAACCGGTCTCCCAAAACACAGCAAAGCCCCTCTATTTATACCCAGGTAAGCGGAAAATGACAAGAAAAACAGAAGACTTTCTCAATATTGAATAAAACTCGTATATTTACACTATGTACAAATTGGAACGATACTCACGCATCCCAGACACACATGACAAAAGAACCAAAAGCAGACTCTTGAAGAAGACGTCAGCATAAACGAAGAACAACTCGAGAACCGGCATTAAACAAAAGAGCAGTGTCCACAGAGGGTACACTCTCGAACACGACATCAACGAGTGGCGACCACGTAGGGTACACTCTCAACAAGGCTGACCTACGAAGAGGTACTCAGCGAAAACACACAGCAACCTTACTTAACTAAACCGGTCTCCCAAAACACAGCAAAGCCCCTCTATTTATACAGACGAGACCATCCTATATTCACAGTAAAACGAGGTGCGCCTTAACTAAGGTTAACACGTGCACATGTGACGATGAGATGATAGCGTAATGGCGGGATGGCTGAAGGCCACTCCCAACAATATATATATATATATATATATATATATATATATATATATATTTATATATATATAACACTCTCCAATAGGGTGTCCCAGAAAAACCAATGTTCTCAAATTTCAATGGCCAACCTCTAAAACGTTTCTCTTGGCTATTCTGATAAAAAATGCAAAGTTACAGCAAGATTGAAGATTATTTAGACGTGGCTCAAAGCCATTTCAAATTTCGAATACCCCATGCAATAGCCTATGTGGAAATTTTACCAACATATCGGTTTTCAATGCATAACTTTCAAATGGGAAGAGATATTCAAAATTCCTTTGGTGAGGTTTCCTGTAAATGTTTGCTCACAAGATAGGTTTTGTCTCATAAGGCTACTCTTGCATGACGCCATTTGACATGGCGTCAAACATTGACGTCACTGTTGACATTGCGTTGGATCAATGGTTCCTCCTATCTTGTTGTTCTTAAAAGGTTTATTTTTAGATATCAAGCTATGGTTTCTGGGAAAGAAGGATTTGCATAAAATATTCTTGAAACCCCTTAGCAGTTTCTTCTTCCAGAACACGTGACAAAACGTCACTCAACTTTTGAAGTAACCGCTCCTATCTCCAAAGCCAGAAGTCTTGGAAAGGAGATCTCGGTGTCGACTACAAGGAATTTGATAATAATATTATATTTCACAGACCACATGACCTCATTCACCGTGACGTTCCCAGTGACCTTATATATAATAATATATATATATATATATATATATATATATATATATATATATATATATATATATATATATATATATATATATATATATCCATAGCCACCCACAAGTCTTAGAAAGGTGATCTTGGTGTCAACTGTAAGATTTTTGGCTACAAGAAATCCTGAAGACACATGCCTTGCCACTCTGCGGTAATTACATTACATTATCAATAATATCAAGTAACACGTTGATTGGTTTGTAATAGTTCATATATGACTCTGGAAGGTCGTAGACAGTTTCCCGTAACCATTTTCTGTGAATCACAACGTACAATAACAAATCTCATGTTTGGGAAAGTGCTTTAATGCCTTCACCTAAGATAAACCACAATCACAATTCTATTGCTTGCAATTCCCGAGAAACGAAGGGCAACCACGCCGGGTCGTCAAGTGACCTTGAAGCTCAGATGTAGTGTAATGTAATTAGAAACTTATATAGCGCCGTTCATAGCAGTGACTATTCAGTAGTGCTCCCACTGCGAGTACCCCGACAGAAGAAATAGGTTTTGAAGAAAGAGAGAAGTAGGAATGGATCTAGAAGGAATGGAATCGCGTAAAGAGGAGGGGAGGAAATTCCACAGGGCAGGCCCAATGGTAAGAAATGACCTAGCTTTCGCCAAAGTGGTCCTAGTTCGCGGGACAAAGAGATCATGCTGGTCCAAAGAGAGGAAAGGTTGGATAGAAGCTGCAGAATGAGTAAAGCGATCGAAATGTAATGTTGAGTGTACAGTTTTTTGTCTGCCCTTAAAATCGTAAAAATTATTAGACATCAAGAAAACTATTCTAGCACTTGTAGTTTCGGAGAACCAAAGGTTGAACATTGCAGGTCAATGGACCCTGAACTACAGTCATGCACTCAGCATATGATGTTCATCATAACTCTGTTCAGTGTACTTCATTCGAATCCAAGACTCTGAAAAACATCATATACGCCAGGAATTTTTTACATAGTAGTTCCAGTGAGGCCAAGGGTTAACCATAACAGGTCGAGTGACCTTGAACTACAAACTCATGCAGTGGTCATACGATGGTCAAACCAGGTTGTTTATAACTCTATTTTATTTCCTTGAGCCCAGTGGGCCTATCTTGGACTGACACCTTCTTTTTAGCCTTCACCGAAAACGAAATATTATGACAATGGATGTCAAATGACCTTGAAAATGAAGGTCATCCGATTGTCCTACAATGTTAGAAATAGCATATTTGACTTCTCCCCGGAAAACCCTGTCATAGACACAAAAATCACTTCTCGATTGCTTTTAGTTCCTGAGATACTCTGGGATAAAATTTCTCAATGGTAAATTAATGTGTATGGCTCAGCTATACAATGCTTAACTTAGAGTCGCTTGAGCCACGCCTAAATGTTAATCAAATTAGCTGTAACTTCGTACAATATAATAACTAGTTCTATAGAAACTTTCTAGAGGTTGGCGGTCAAGATATATAAACTTTTGAAAAGTTTCTGTCATTTTCGGACACCCTACTCTCCAATCCTGCCAGGCCTCGTATTATCGTAGGGGTACAGTTCCCTTATTTGGGCACCTTAAGGATTAAAGGCTCGTATAATAGTGATATTGATACGTATACTTCTTGTTTGGTGTTATTTGGTTAGCTGAAACATTAGGCAATGAAAATATATTGAATATATACAATAGAGTGTGGAAAATTTTTAGTTGCGCAGAGAAAACGACAACCCCCTAAAGTGCCCAAATTAGGACACGGTGCCCTAAATCGGGCACCAGGTGCCCAAATTAGGTATACTACAGTCCAGCTATGACAACGTTGCTTTTTATGCGCTCTAGTTTATTCTACCTTTTACTTAACACAAAGGCTACTATTTTCGAGATAAAATAAACCAAAAATGTAACAATGGTTGTGTTTAAGAGTTTTATATCCAAAACTGCAACTGAACAAGTTAATACTGAGAACAAAGTTATGAAGTACATAGATCCCATTGAACAATTGGCAAACTAGGCTATTTCCACTATATATAGGAAACTAAACAGCATCTACTAATTCACCACTTGAAAATCAGCATGTGCCACAGCGGAAAGATGATCGTTTGCCTTTCTGATTAAGCTTTAGCTTATGCACGCATGTATCACACATCCACTTTTCACATTTCGGGCACTGCGACCATTCGACGTGACTCATTGTATGAAACTTCACAGTATAGACATGAAGTTGTGTCTTCTTTTTCACCATCATCTGGACTTTGCTTGTCACTTGTTGGTTTTGAGTGTCTGCAACCCGCTTGCGCCGACAAGACCCTTGTCAAGAAGATCTGTCTTGAATCTTTTGCGGGGGAATATCATGAATGGTTGACAGTCGACTCCTGCTGCCGACATACAACACACGGCAGTCTCGGTTTTACCTTCCTCCGCACTGATAATCACGGCTGGGAAGAAATGGCTTCGCTTATTCTTAGCAAGAAATATGGTGCTGTCGATAAGGAAGCCAGAAGGAGAGTCCATTTAGCGTGCATTGGGTTATAACAGAAGCAAGATGAAGATATTTTAAGAAGTGAAAAGAAGGGGGGAGGGGGTTCGGTAAAAGTTGACGTCAACAAATTTTTTCCAATGAATCAACACAGACCCTTCAAAATGGTAGCGAAAACATTAAGTAATGCTAAAAATTTATAAAGTGCTTAATGTTTAATACTACTAAAAGCTGGTAATAAAATAAACTCATATATTTTGGAATTCGAGATTGCATTTTTTAGTGTAAAACAATTTGAAAAAATGATTCTACATGTATTGAGACATTGTGTTTCTTTTTTGGGGGGGGGGGTTCTGGGATTGTTGACATAATTTTTTAGGGGTCCGTCAATGTTTGACAGTTGTTGACAAGGGGGAGGGGGTCAAAAACTGCCTAAAATTTGTTGACATAATTAATGGACGACCCCTAAGATATTTTAAGAAGTGAAAAGAAAAGAATTATTTCATGAAGATGGAAGTCGGCGAATTCCGGTTGAAAATATATTCAACGTTTATGAGACTGGAATTATTGTCAATCATAAGCCACATAAAATAATAGCAACTAAAGGAAAGAAAAGTTGCGGTGATTATCAGTGCGGAGGAAGATAAAACCGAGACTGCCGTGTGTTGTATGTCGGCAGCAGGAGTCGACTGTCAACCATTCATGATATTCCCCCGCAAAAGATTCAAGACAGATCTTCTTGACAAGGGTCTTGTCGGCGCAAGCGGGTTGCAGACACTCAAAACCAACAAGTGACAAGCAAAGTCCAGATGATGGTGAAAAAGAAGACACAACTTCATGTCTATACTGTGAAGTTTCATACAATGAGTCACGTCGAATGGTCGCAGTGCCCGAAATGTGAAAAGTGGATGTGTGATACATGCGTGCATAAGCTAATTAGCTTAATCAGAAAGGCAAACGATCATCTTTCCGCTGTGGCACATGCTGATTTTCAAGTGGTGAATTAGTAGATGCTGTTTAGTTTCCTATATATAGTGGAAATAGCCTAGTTTGCCAATTGTTCAATGGGATCTATGTACTTCATAACTTTGTTCTCAGTATTAACTTGTTCAGTTGCAGTTTTGGATATAAAACTCTTAAACACAACCATTGTTACATTTTTGGTTTATTTTATCTCGAAAATAGTATGTGTTAAGTAAAAGGTAGAATAAACTAGAGCGCATAAAATGCAACACTATCATAGCTGGACTGTAGTATACCTAATTTGGGCACCATGTGCCCGATTTAGGGCACCGTGTCCTAATTTGGGCACTTTAGGGGGTTGTCGTTTTCTCTGCGCAACTAAATATTTTCCACACTCTATTGTATGTATTCAATATATTTTCATTACCTACTGTTTCAGCTAACCAAACAACACCAAACAAGAAGCATACGTATCAATATCGGTATAATATGAGCCTTTTATATTTAAGGTGCCCAAATAAGGGAACTCTACCCTAATATAGTAGTAAACATGGCCTCATTTTGTGCATACAAGGTTACCTAGAATGGGCACTGCCCAAATTAAGAATACCCAGTGGTGCCCAAATTAGGCTCCAAGCAGTACCTCCCTAGGAAAATTAGTAAATAAAGTTGGCCCACTTTCTCTCGCATTATCGTTCACCTGAGGCGAAACAGCGATACTTCACCAAACTTCTGCAAAAAACCGATTGAAAATACATTAAAAAACAACTCACCCACGGCTACTGAACCATATATCGAACATTTAAAAACTCGCATGCTAAATAAGCATTTACTTCTTACTTTTGAAGCACAATTTTCCGCCGACATATTTTGCTATTTTATAACAGCAATATATAGAGTTAATAATATTTCCTAGAAGGCACCACTCTATGTCGTTTATATTTTGAGATGCAAGGGGGTGCCCATTTTAGGAACCTGCCCACATTAGGGTTACCCACCCCTATAGGCTATTCATTCGTCAGTTGTTCACTGTTTAGGGTTACCATATTTTCACAGATGAAAAAGAGGACACAAAATCAAAACCGCATCAGCGTATAAGGTACACGCTACCTGGCGGCTACTTCACCCACTTTTCGTGTGCCAATAACTTTTTCAAATCTGCTTCATCATGGTTTGCCTCGACAAATCTCTTTAAGTTGCACAACTGATCAAAACATTTTGCTATCGTAAACTACCTGCTTTTCTTTGAGATATGATACAATTGCTACAGCATCATCCCAACTTGGAGCTTCATTTAAAGACATCCACGCAAATCCGGTGAACTTCTCCTTCCAATCCAGCGCACCCTTATTTGCAACTGAAATATAGCCTAAGTTCCACCGTCGGATGTTACGCATTCAGCTTCCTAGTCAGATCGACCTGCACGAAAGCCAGCGTATTTGGCTTTCATTGCGTCTGTAAATGAACACTTTCGTTTCGACATTTCTAAATTACAATGTTTTACGGTACTTTTGCCGCTAACCAAGAAGGAAATACGATAAACTTCAAAATTAAAAAGGCAACAACATGAAAATGGCTTCCGCTGGTTTTTATCGTAGAGCTAATAAATACTTGTTTGCGTGTTTCTGGCTACATCGTTGTCCTAGGCTCCAAGTAAATCTATAAGAAAGTATGGGTTCCACGTAAGAAAATGACAAAGTGGAAAACCCGGACAAAAGCCGAAATTCTAAAAAACCGCCCGGACGCCCGGACAGGGGCATAAAAATAGGACATGTCCGGGGAAAACCGGACGTATGGTAACCCTATCACTGTTCAACCCCGCCGCTCAACCCGCTCTTCTTCCGCCCTAACACTTCCCCGCCCACCAGCAGTCACTTCATTGCTAAAGTTTACAAATCGCTCCACAGCCATAGCCGTTCTGCCTCCCTGGAATAAACTTCCGCCAGAATCATGAAAAATATCAGATGCTTCCTACGAACTCACTAAAACCTCATCTCTTTCAGTCTTGCTATCGAGTTTACGATTACGATTGCACTGAAAACACTGCTCTTTCACAAATCTTATCCTGATTCCTCCTCTTCTTCTTGCTTCACTTGCACTTCAATTCTAAGCACCATCCACTAAACACTATAGAGGCATAGACTGACTGCCGGCCTGTCAATGCCTGACCCTTTGGGTCTTGACTCTGTGGCTATCGATTTCGTTTATGATTATATACTATTGTTTTGACTGAGCGCCTGTGAATAGGCTGGTTCCCGTGACTTAGCTTTTGTGGGCGCTGTAGAAATCTCGAGTTTACGATTACGATTGCGATTACAAGTAAAAATGCGATGAAGACGGATTTTTCCGTTGAAGAAACTAGAATTTGGTCATCTATAATAACATTTTAAAATGTTTCTTATGCACACATTTAGGCTGTGGAGAATTGTTTGTAAATGTGAAATGCAATCTCAAAAGTTAAAGTATAGTGTGCACTTGTTTAGATGAAGCCTACTTACCATCACATCTCCCTGTTGATGACTTGGAAAACGACAGATAAGACCGTTTAAATGATTTCAAAGACGGCCCGCTAGACATTGCAGCACTTTCGTTATTTGTCAATTTTAGTTAGGCCTATTCACAATTATTTATAATCCAACGTAGGCTACACTCGAATGGAATCTCTAGAGTCTATAGAAGAACTGATCTAGCCTCCATTCTTCTCGCACCCTGAGAGCACACAAACTGTATATTAGGCATATATATATGTATGTATGTGTAAGTAAGTAAGTAAGTAAGTAGTTTATTCACCACAAAATAAAGCAAAATGACAATACACAAATTTTACAAACCGAGTGGTGGGCTACCGGTGAAGTCACATAGGACTCATCTTGCCGGTCACCCTAATAATAATAATAATGCTGGCGTAATACACGTTTCAAAAGGTCAACAAAATACTGGTACCAACTAACAAACCAGTTTCGTGACAATTGTTAATAATCCATTTTTTCCCACTGGGAAGCAAAAACATACAACTTAAGAGTGCTTTAAAGCCTTTAAACAGGCCACAATTATTGTGACGATCCTAAATACAAAACTCATATACGGTACCCTGTAACATCTACAGGCACAAGGAGTTAATCAAGTGCAGTTTTAGCATACGTTTAAAATGTCTAATTGAAGCTATATTTCTAATGTGGCTTGGAAGTTCATGCCACCACTTCGCACCACAGTAGCGAGTTGTTCTCAGTCCTTTTGTAGAGAAAAACTTAGGAATGAAGGTATTATTACTGTTCCTTGTATAATGGGAATGAACATCAGCATTAATTTTGAAATAATCATGAAATATAGGTGGAACATCTAATTTATGAACACATTTATGGACAACACATAATACCTGAAATTTACGTAGTTCTGCTATTGGAAGAAGATTATAATTTTGGTATAGATCAGCAACAGGTGTACTAAGAGGAGCACATTGCAATGTACGTAGGATACGGTTAATACAAATATTTAAGCGATATAAAGCAGACTTGTTTGCAGCGGAATAAATTTCCACCCCATACAACAGGTGAGGGTAAATTAATGCAAAAAATAACTCTTTTAAGATACGACAATTTAACTTGTTTCTTAACCTGTAGAAAATCCCAATGAATTTCTTTATTTTTGTAATAACATAATCAATATGTTCTTTCCAATTTAGTTTTTCATCAATGATTACCCCAAGGTACTTACAGGAACTTTCACATGAAAGTCTAACATTGTCCAGTGAAAGACCAATGTCATCAGAGGAGGTTTTTCTTTTGAAGTCGAAAAACATATAGGACGTCTTATCTTTGTTAAAAGACATTTTGTTAGCCAAAAACCAATCACACAAGTTATTTAACATGGTGTTGGCGTTTGCGTGCAAGTCTGCTATTTTACATGCATGAAAGAAAATATTTGTATCATCTGAACTAATGTTTTGCATATATAATGAGCACAGGTGTTCCTTAGGTTGATATATATATATAATGTGTATTCGATTGTTAAGCGTTTTAGTCTTAGGCCTTAGTTGCGCTGTCGGCTCGTGGGCGCTTGGCCTAAAGTAGCCTAAACTTTGGCTGACGATAGATTCTCTACACGTGCAGTTAGCGCGCCAAACTTAGAAACTGCTGATGACAGTGAATTTGAACAATACAGTGTAGTACAGTTGTTTTAATGCAAGAGTTGAGTTGTTGTTATTAAACTGTGTTTGAAGTAAGAAAGAAACAAGCGGTGGAATTCGAAA
>JACEVL010001555.1:0-26695 GCA_020284085.1 Aporrectodea caliginosa
GGGTGAACCGTTCATAAATGCTCCCAGTGCCTGGCGAAAAGAAAGCAGGTTTTGAGAAAAGCGAAGGAAGAAGAGAGACTGCTAGATAGAATTGTAGAGCGAACAGAAGGAGAAAGTAGTTGCATAATTGTAGAAACTAGGAAGAAGAGAAGAAAAGAGCAGACCCTTAAGCTATCCCTGAGGCAGTCATGGGTATGAAGTGTCAGCGACTTCATTTTCTTAACCTCGGCATATGAGGGCGGATGCCCAGTCCTCTCCCTCGCCGTCTCATCTTCCCACCGACAGTTTACGGTCAGTGTACTCTTTGTATATATTTGAGTTGACTACGGGGTCTTGTTCTCTTTGCCCCAAAATAATGAAACCTGGTCAGTTTCTTGCGCTATGAATTCTCGTTATAGGCTAGGCTGTATTATATATATATATAACGATTTTTTACTATGTTTGTTTTGTTTGGTTTAGCTTGCAAGACAACGGATTTTCGTTGTCCAATGGGTATCTGCGTGGAAACGACGAACATGTGCGATGGAATTCTGAACTGCCCAGACCTTGCAGATGAACAGCTAGCCAACTGCCTTAGCAGTTAGTATACGCTCATGATGTATAATTATCTGACCCCTCCCCCAATCATATTCTGAGGGGAAGAACTAGGGCATCTACTTGAGCATAAGCACTTCTCTGTTACGAATGAATTCTTGGTTCTTCATAGTTCATGTGCTTTATAATTCAACAGAAAACTAATCACAGTCTCTCTTGCAAGCCTATAGATTATAATGCAAGAGGTAATTAATTCAAATATAGTATTAAATTGCATGGAAACAGAACTTTACGTGTCCAAGACGAACAAGACACAAAATTAAACGTGGCAAAAAGCAAGAAGAAAATATGAGCCATCTCTCTAGTCTATTGGAGACGTTAAGTTCTATTTCCATACAAGCTAACACTACATTTGAATTAATGACTCTTAACATTCCATAGGCTATGATCTGTTTTGAAGCAACGGCATGTATGTCTGTATCTATCTAGACGCCTACCATGGCACATTATTTTTAAGTAGTTCACAAAGCGCAGCCTTTGCCATTCTAACTGACAACAAAGTGCTCAGTTTGTCCCTTCCACAGTTTTCGCAAGCGCCTAAAGTCTGTATTACTCGACAGTGATTTCACTGATTCGGGTCGGGAGCGCCACAGGCGAGTTTTTTCTTGAAGTGGTGCTTTATAAATAACAGATTACAATTACCAGTACTTTAGCTTTAGGACGGCTAGTTTCTATTCTGTTGTTGACATGAATAGACTCCCTTTGGATCTGAGCGTTGTCTTAGCTAGGGAATCTGCATGCACTTTCTATAAACAGTTGGAAACTGTTCTTTTCCACAAGGGTTGGGTTGAGAACGCCTTTGAATAGTTATCCCACTTAGGCGCTATATAAATGTGCTGAGTGAATGAATAACATATTCAGAAACTTGCTGGACGAAACTGTGTTCCTTACTTACAGATAAGCACTGAATTAAAAGAGAAGTAATCGAGAAGGTTAGACTGACTGCTTTTCAAAATCAGAACACGAGTCCTTTGTCCTTCGACGCATCGCAAAAGAGACTCACAACCATTGAATGTGCAATGAATAGGAAAGATCGTCAATGTGTTGATTTTTCTACGAGGCATCAATGAATAGGCTGTCTCAAGAGGTTACGACAAATGTTGCTACAGCCTTTCAATAATTACCCGCGACCAAAGTCGTAACTGTGCTCCCAAAATGGGTAGTGACCAATCCCAGATATTACTCCACTACAACAAGATGGATGACGTCGCAAATTTGTGGCACATAAAACAATTAGCAAGTGAGCTAGAGTGAAGACATCTATCAGTACTGTGATAGTTTAGTATGCAAGAATACACTGCCGCTATTATCGTTTCTTGAAGTTGCTTCAAACCAAAATAAGCGCTGTCATGTCGCAAAATATATTTCAGTACAGGGAAAAAAGTGGTGGTCACATGGACACCACCGTCACAACACAAAGTTACGCATACGAAAGTGAACCAACCTCGAATTAGCTAAAGCCATTCTGAAGTTGAGAGTAGTAGTAGTTTCAGTTTAACGACACTGTGTGTAGTTTCAGTTTAACGACACTGTGTGATAACAAAGAACATTAGCGTCGCCCTCCTCGTTAAGAGTAATTCATCCAGGTCATATTTATATTTACAACGCACCTTTTGCGAGACGCTCGATTCGCAATCTTGAAATATTTCCCACCCGTATATAGTTAATCAACGCTGTGCTGACCATTCTACTACTGCGGCATTTAGTCTCTAAAATCTCAAACTTTAGTTCATGGATTTATAAATGTAGAAAGCTGGTGTTTTCATCAAGGCTGAGAGTACAAAAAGATATTTCGTTGAAGCCAAGATGCGGAATGTTGCGGAAAAGTAGGACAGGTAGAAAGAATTGCATAGTCATATAACATTCTGTGTTATAGGACGTGAATGTTTGTATCGTTGCATTTGCGTAGCGGCTTTCATGATTTATCTCATACACATTACGACGAATAAATCTTCGTGACAGTTAGGCAACTTGACTTTATATATTTCATATTGAGGATGAGCCATGCTTTGTCTCGATAGTTGTAGCTGTCTGATATACTACGTTTGTGACTGTCAAAATGTGTCCATAGGGTAATATGTTTGAAGGAAGGCAACATGGAGTTTGTTCATTTCGGTGTTGTGCTGTAAGTAGGCTTGAGTGTTTGGAATAGAAATTATACATATTTCCATCAAACACCAAAATATGTCTTAATCTTAAAGATGTCATTTCATATATTTATCGGCTCTGTAGATTCGGATGATGCTATCTTGAACTAAGCGGGTAATAATAAGCTGATTGAAATATCGCTGCTCTAAATTTATAATAATAATAATAATAATAATAATAATAATAATAATAATAATAATAATAATAATAATAATAATCTTTCTTTATTGAAGCGCCTGACAAACGCACTGCGCTGTACATTTACATGTTATGACAATTAAACAATTCACAAGAACACAAATGACAGAAGACATAAATCTTAACTACTAACAGAACAGACAGCCTGCAATACACGGCGCTAATAGCAACCTACAAAGCATGTCCGCCCTACGGGCTCGAACTCGGTACCTCTCGCTCTCTATGCCAGTGTGTTATCAATGCGCTATCAGGCCCCCAGGTTCTAACTGGATACTGAAAGCCGCTGTATTACCGATTGGAGCGTGCTCCTGTCCTGTTGCCAGAAGGAGGAGGGAGAGGGAGAGAGGAAAGGAGAGCGGATTATTCTTTGGTTTGCCCCGAGGTAAAAATGAGATTAGTAATATTGTTAAAAGTATTGAGCGGCTAGAACTCCTCAGGCTCTGGCAATAATAATAATAATAATAATAATAATAATAATAATAATAATAATAATAATAATAATAATAATAATAAAGCCAACAAACATAAATTATGTACAGACTGATTAAAAGTAACTGTTTTCAATGTTTCTATAAACCGTCTTATTATTATTATAATAATAATAATAATAATAATAATAATAATAATAATAATAATAATAATAATAATAATAATAATAATAAAGCCAACAAACATAAATTATGTACAGACTGATTAAAAGTAACTGTTTTCAATGTTTCTATAAGCCGTCTTATTATAATAATAATAATAATAATAATAATAATAATAATAATAATAATAATAATAATAAAGCCAACACACATAAATTATGTACAGACTGATTAAAAGTAACTGTTTTCAATGTTTCTATAAGCCGTCTTATAATAATAATAATAATAATAATAATAATAATAATAATAATAATAATAATAATTCTGGAACGGCCCTCATCCAAGATGGCGAGTACTCTTAGAATTTTGTCAACAACTGGTTTTAAATAGGTTTTTTAAGCGTTCTCCAGTAGACAACAGCAACGAGCGTTGGTTTACGGACAGCTTTTTGAAGTCGGGTAGGTTTGACGTTGTTGTGGACCCAAATAGGCTAACCTTTTAATCAATTTGAGCAACGAATTGAACGCCGTAAGGCGGACACTCCCCTCGCTGATAGCGGCGGCCTATAAACCGAATCGATCGCAGGCGAGCTGAAACAACACAGACTCGTGCGTAGGGCCGCGACTGAGGCGTGCTTGCCTTCCTCACTTCTCAGTGGTTAGATGAACAGGTGTGATCAGCGAACCCCAGTTCGGACCTCATCCTCCGGCTCCTCGCAGAAAGCGAAGGGAATCTGTAGTGTTTGTCACGTGCCAAGACAGCTACATCTCAAGGATGGAAAAGTCCATTTACACGGTCCTAGGGCAGAACCTTGCCCAGGCTCTAACAAGTCCCCACTCACTGACCACCAGAAGGCCGCTAACAGAACTAAACTCACCGCTACACAACCTGACCAGAATAACCAGTCTGGCCGGACAGAGTCGAGCTCAAGTCAAATAACCAGTTCGGAGAATATAACCCCTGCGTCCAACGACGAGCTCCAGCCACCGCCAACCAGCTTAACCGAATACGCCAAGCATCCTTCACTACAGGCTAAACTCCTTCGCCACATACCGAAAGGAGCTAGAACATGCATAGCCCAACTGTTAACTAACATCATCAACCGGCTGATAACGGATCCTACTCGACCGGAGCACTGGAGATGCCTCCTCTGCTTTGCCGCAATAATACTGGAGCAGCCAAGACATGGTGGAAAGCGCCACAACCTAACGTCCACAATAAAGAAAAGAACAATTGAGTTTCTGGACACATGGAGCACAAGGGCTGACTCGATCTTCGAAGATAAACAAGAGCCACATCTTGCGAAAAACAAGCCATTCAGAGGCGATCACACCGTTGCAGCGGCTGTCTCTGCCAAGCTCGAAGACGGAAACATCAAGGCTGCTGCAAAGATACTCTGCTCAGGAGAGACTCCGGCTGAAATTTGTGACCTAACTTTCGCAGAACTTCAGTCGAAACACCCGACCCCTCCATCCGACCGGCTTCCGGCCCCGCTTCCTCAGCTCAGCCAACCACTGCAATTATCAGAGTCGGACATAAGGGACCAAATCCGCACTTTTCCGGCCGGTTCCTCAGGTGGCCCGGATGGATTACGGCCACAGCATCTTCTAGAGCTGACCAAGTCGGCGGAGGCGGGCCCAGCCCTCGTTACAGCGGTTACAGCTCTAACCAACATACTACTGAAGGGCATCTGCCCACAGGAAATCAGACCGCTGCTTTTCGGTGGCACTTTGTTCGCACTCAAGAAAAAAACAGGCGGTCTGCGACCTATAGTAATTGGTTACCTGTGGCGCAGATTGGCATCCAAGGCAGCAAACTCTTATTCTGGGCCTAAAATAACTCCTTACCTATCACCAAGGCAGCTCGGAGTGGCAGTGCCGGGCGGAGCTGAGGCAGCGGTGCACGCATCTCGCAGATTTCTGGCATCGCTGGAACCAGACTCCGTCTTCGTGAAGCTCGACATATCAAATGCCTTTAATAGCCTTCACCGAGATCGAATGCTTTCCTCCATCAGCACTCTACTGCCAGAGATCGCGCCTTACTGCAATCTGGCGTATGAGGAACCATCTCAACTCAAATTTGGCAGCTACACCATATACTCTAGAATGGGCCCGCAGCAAGGAGATCCGCTAGGCCCTTTGCTTTTCTGCCTCCCACTACAAACGGCACTCCTCAAATTAACCTGTCCTCTCGCCTTCGGTTTTCTGGACGACATATCGCTGGGTGGACCATCATCGACGGTCGCAGCGGATATGGCTTCGTTAGAGGCCGATTGCGCAGACTTGGGCCTCACCCTCAACAGATCGAAATGCGAGGTGACGGCCAAGGATCTTCGGCAGATTACCAACAGCTCTTTCAGTCAATTCGAGCGAGTTGAACCGGACTCGATGTGCCTACTGGGCGCCCCACTCTCCACCGGACCGGCTCTTCAAGGCGCGCTGGACGCAAGGGTGGAAGAACTGGACAGAGCTCTGAGCAGACTGGGTTTAATAGCGCGGCAGGACGCACTGCTCATCTTGAGAAGCTCATTGGGCGCCCCAAAACTGCTTCATACCCTCAGATGCGCACCATGCGCAGGCCACCCCACTCTGTCTGTTTACGACCAAAGACTCCGCAAAGGCCTGGAAGACCTCTTAAATATCAATCTGACGGATACACAATGGATGCAATCCACCCTCCCCATTGGCATGGGCGGACTGGGTATACGTAGGGTGTCATCGCTGGCGCTCCCCGCCTTTCTGGCATCTGCCGCGGGCACCCTCGTTTTACAGTCAGATATCCTCAGACAGCTGGAGGGCAACTCGGACCCACACGTGAGAGAGCTGGAGGCAAGTTGGCGAGAAGACTCGGGGTTGGACATAACAGAGACGTTCCCAGGTCACCTCCAATCCAAGTGGGACAAACCACTTCTTCAACGGTCTTCTTCAGAGCTGTTCACCACACTAACAGAAAAATTCGACCAAGCCAGATGGAGGGCTGTCACTACCGAACATGCTGGTGACTGGCTTTACACACTACCGATCACGTCCTGTGGCCTGAGACTGAGCGACGAGGCGGTCAGGGTGGCGGTTGGACTGCGGTTGGGAGCTAACATATGCGAGCCTCACACGTGCGCTTGCGGTGCAGCAGTCACCGCTAGGGGCGAGCATGGTTTGTCCTGCTCTCTGGGCTTTGGCCGAGTGGCACGCCACGGGGCCATCAACGACCTGGTGTACCGTGCTTTATCGAAAGCTGGGTTCCCAACAATCAAAGAACCGCAGGGGTTGTTCCGATCCGACGGAAAAAGACCGGATGGGATCACCCTAATCCCTTGGAAAGCCGGCAGAAGTCTGGTGTGGGACGCCACGGTTATAGACACTCTGGCACCGTCGTACCTTACGGCATCAGCAGCCAGAGCGGGGGCAGCGGCGAGCCTGGCAGAGGACAGGAAGACACAGAAATATCACGCCTGTCGAGAAACACACGTTTTCATACCGCTAGCCCTGGAAACGCTGGGTCCCATCAATACCTCTGGCCTCAATTTTATTTCTGACCTGGGTCGCCACCTCACGCTAACTACGGGTGAACCGAGAGAGACCAGCTACATTTTTCAGAGGATCTCGGTCACAGTACAACGCTTCAACGCCGTAGCATTTAGTGGCACTTTTATCAAACCCACGCCCGGCATGGATGAGGAGTAGCCGTTCCAGATGCATTGCTTTTATAATTTTATAAGTCCCTGGGGGAATGAAGTACCTCAGGGCAATAAAATTAATAATAATAATAATAATAATAATAATAATAATAATAATAGTCGTCGTCGTCGTCGTCGTCGTCGTCGTATTCATCATCATCATTCAGGGTTTAAATAGACGCTCGTTATAAATGAAAGCCTCAGGAGAAGTTGACTCCTGAAATCAGTTTAGATCCATTCTTTCGGTCAATAACTGTTTCCTGATTTCAGTTCCTACCAAATTACATGTAGTTGTTATCACTGTGGCCACGTGATAGTGATCGCATCTGTCTGGATTCCTGGACCGAAGGCGCTCCAACGCAAAATTTCCTAATTGAACTAGGCGGCAGTTTGAGGCCGTTTCTTCGAAGACCTGCGTCTTTTCTTTGACGATGATGGTTGTTTTGTTGCTGCTGCTGCTGCAGCAGCAGATGATTTCTGCTTCGTTGAACGAGGCATCTTAGGTGGGTCAGCGAAGGACACAGATCGTAGAGAGGGGTGGAGCTTACCTGAGACTACCATGCATGTCGATCGCACATTGTCCAGTTTGCGATGCCCTGCTTTTAGCTTAAGATTTGACGAACCCTCCCTCGTGTTCTTCTTGTCATCTGGGTCATCGGAGGTCAACTGGTGACCCTTGACCTGAACTACTTTCTCGCAGTCCGGCTGTATCGCTGTTAAGATCAGTTGTGGTCGTGATTGCTCAGAGGAACCTTCGTGTCGTTCCAGCTGAGGCTTCTTCTTCGAAGTCCAACGCTTCTGAGGTTCTTTTCCGTTCAGGTCTTCTCTCAGCTCCGTCTTCTGTAACCGTGTTGACTTTTCCAGGCCGGATCTTTCCATGGACAGTCGACAAACCTGCGTTCCCAGACCACGAGCCAATCGCACCTCGGTGCCACCGACCAAGCCACAGTCCTTGCCGCCAGACCCCGTTGAATATTTCGTCCGCCTCGACGGTTGTTCGCCATTACGGCACTGGCTTCCACGCGAGGCCCTCTCGGCGTTCTCCCCATCGACGGTCTCATCCTCGAGGCGCTTCATGTGGAGCAGCCGGTCCAGGATCTTTTCCTCCGTCAGGTCCTTTGGCCGGGCGTCGGTGACCGTCCGCCAGTCGCGCCCCTCCCTTGAGAGTGCGACCAGATCGAGACAACCGAGTTCCTCAGACAGGGGGCTCGGGAAGGCGTAGACGTTCGGATCGAAAGTCGTTTTAGGGGCGACTGCTACTATCGATCTCTTCGGTCGAAACAACTGAGCGGCAAGCAGTTTAAAGTTAATCCGTTCTCTCCTCGGCAAATCATCCTCTTCGTTTCCTAAGAAGTACTTTCCAGGTCTCCTGATCGACGAAGGTACGCCGTTGCCTCTCCTAACTCCATCACGGTCAAGGTCCGATGACCTCGCTGCACCCGAAGGACGCAGAGAGTCGCCATCTTCGCGGGCGCCTCTACTTCCGGTGTTGAAGCGAGTTCTGATTGGTGGGCGACGCAGCCAGTCCAGGGGATCGTCCAAGTCTTCCGCGGCGCTCGTCTTCTCATCCGGGTTCCAGTCATGAGATGAATATTCGCCTTGAGTGGATATAATCGTTCCCATGTCGTTGGCGAATGACTTCCACCTGTTGGAGTTTACGCATATTTATACACGTGCATTCTAATCAGCTAATAAACTAGCAACTAATTACTCACTCACTCACTCACTCACTCACTCACTCACTCACTCACTCACTCACTCACTCACTCACTCACTCACTCACTCACTCACTCACTCACTCACTCACTACTTACTCACTCACTCACTCACTCACTCACTCACGGCAATGCACTCACACTCACTCATCACTCACACTCACTCACTCACTCACTCACTTCTTGCTCACTCACTCACTCACTCACTGGACTGATTTCACTCACTCACTCACTCCCTTACTTATATTCTGGAAAGTAGCCTAGTGTTTGGTTGTGGCAGACGGCAATGTAGTCAGAACTTTATTATAGGCAATCATTCACTCATTTACTTACTTTCTAACTTGCTCAGTTGTGGATGTGATTTGACCAAGACCCCGTGAAGGTTCTGGTCTCTCTGGCACAGCTTCCGTATGGCATTGACACATTTCGGCAATTTGTAACACATTGCATTAGAATGCGACATAATAACATAACAAGAGTTCGCCTGGTTTGGAGCTAATTAAAAAACCTCTCCCTCTGTAGTGCTTTCTTTTCAGTGATAATCTTGTAAGCGTCCATTAGATCTCTGCTCCTCTTTCTCTCTAACGTTTTTCGTCCACACCTTTTCAACCTTACTTCACAGCTCAAACACTTAAAAGTATAAACCCCAAATGGTTTTTGTAAAAATAGTATGTGATGCAACAGTACAATACAAAGCATTACAGCACAATGCATTAGAGGATGATGCAATACAATATAACACAGTACAATACAATACATTACGTACATTACCCAACTCGGACCTCCTTCGGACTACTCCTTTGGACTCCTCTGACTAGACGCAGCGCTCGTGAATAAGCTGGTGCCCCGCGCTTGGCTTTCGAGTGGCGATTTAGAAGTTTGGAGATTACTATAATTACGATTACCGTTACAATACTCGTTCATCGCGATTACATTGAAGGTCCGAGGAACCAAAGAACAAACGAACCTTCTGAAGAATGGACCGCGTGAGTCGAAAGAGTTCCAGATGGATGATGACTCATTGGACGACTCATCCGATGGGTTCCGGCATTCGTCGAGGGGGGTTCTCCACCTTATCTTCTGCTCCTCCAGCGATTTACCTTCGAAGTCACTCGACCGTTTCCCGAAGTCGTCAAGCGTGACTGACCGTCCAAGAGACGCTACATAGAATCTCTACAATTAGATTGTACTCTGTTGCATCGTATTGTATTGCACTTGATCGTATCGTATTATATTGTATTCCATTACATTGTATTGCATTGCTTTGTTATTGTAGTGTATTCTATGGTATTGTGCTCTATTGTATTTATGTTGTATGATATTGAATCAAATTGCATGACATTATGTTGTATTGTATTGCATTGTATTGTATCGCATCAATTCGAACCCTGATGAAAGAACAAAGTTTTCAGCCCAGTGGTTGCCTCATTTAATCGTTCAAGATTTTCGCGAAAGTTCCCACGTAAGAAAAGCAACAACACAAACGTCATCCGATGTTTTAGGCAACTACATGTATATAAAAGACTTACTGATTTCATAAACAGCTTGGGATGTCTTCAGATGTAACACTCATCAATCTGCAGTCGTCGAATTGGAAGACGTTCCAGGTAATTGCAACACTTCGTAACTTTTCTTGCACTGTCTCAAGCTCAACACCATTCTATCGTAGCCACCTTGAACCTAATATCACGCTGAACTGACTTTAGAAATCAGAAATTAGCTGCGGCTTAAGTCGTAAAAATGTCGACTAAATGTTCAAGTATCCTTAGGGCATGAGTCGGACAGTACTCTTTTCTGGTTGGTTCGTAAGATCCTGTTATGCGGTGTTAAACAAACTGTGCAGCTATGCGGATATATATCACTCAAGATGCACACTTCACTGAGTGCAGGATACGCTAAGAGGTATTTGTTTAACGATTATGCCCCTCACCACTTCTCTTCGCTATTCTGCCTTTTCTGTCTATCTCTCGGTCTCTCTCTCTCTCTCTCTCTCTCTCTCTCTCTCTCTCTCTCTCTCTCTCTCTCTCTCTCTCTCTCTCTCTCTGTCTCTGTCTCTCTGTCTCTCTGTCTCTGTCTCTGCCTGTCTCTCTGTCTGTCTGTCTCTCTTTCTCTGTCTCTGTCTCTCTCTCTCTGTCTGTCTCTCTGTCTGTCTGTCTGTCTTTCTCTCTCTCTCTCTCTCTCTCTCTCTATGTCTCTGTCACTGTCTCACACACACACACACACACACACACACACACACACACACACACACACACACACACAAACACACACACACACACACACACACACTTCTCCGTGTCTGTCTGTCTTTCTCTTATACTTTCCTCTCCCCACCTCGCTTGCCATCTCAGATCACCGAGCAAACACTTGAGCAAATTTACTGAGCCATAAAAAGCCTCCGAACAGCACACACTGTTAAACTAATAAAACTACTAAAATTAAAACTACTAAAAAACACTACCAAATGTTTTGGCAGACATTTCAGCCTCAACGCGGCTTCAAAAACTCAGTATAAATATAAGGAGCCTCATCGATCGTACCTTTTGCGAGAGAAAAGAAACCGGGTTCTCTTTCGAAAGATCCTTTGATTGGTGGTAGCAGAGTCGGTGGCATAAGCGCTGCAACATAATAATTATTATTATGATTTTGAAGAATTATGAAGCGCAAGTTTTAATAACTAAATAAACGGCAAATGTGCAGTGGAAGTCGACCTGGGCACCTGAACATCGGGTTGCACACGGCCTGGAGCAGGCACGTTGTGCGAGACTTAAATTCAAGAGGAGGCAACTTCACAGACCATTGGCAGAAATCCTGGTCATTGGGGTCATTAGTCAATGGAAGTTCCAGTATTTAAAAAGAGCAAGAGGAGGCAACTGCCTCCTCGTGCCTCAATGTAGCTACGCCTATGGCCTGGAGGCCAGCCCAGAACAGAGACGGCTGGATGATAGTTGTGGAAGCGACGATGCTCCAGAAGGGAACAAGACTCAGATGATACACGCATTCATGAAGAGGAACATTTACAGACGTGATGGTTGTTAGGGGCATCTAGGTCATGGGGTCATAAGCGTTCTGACATTATTGCACTAACGAATTGGCAGAGAGAAAGCACTGAGCTGGTTAGTAAAACCCACAGCTTTCGGGTAAACTATCGAGAGCCCAACGCCGTCCTGATTTGAGGAGGAACAGGTGTCCATTGGTATGAGCTGTGATCAAAGATTAGAAAGATAATTAGGCTGATTTAAATGCAGTACCTTGAGAACTATAGGCCTAAGTATGCAGATTTTAAACTTGATTCGTTGTTCGATGGGAAGTGAGTGAGTTACGATTCAGACAGCTCCAACAATTATAAAACAGCAACAAGTTCAATAAGTCTACCTCACAAGTTACACTTTGAATCGATTAGAATTAGAATTAGCTGTTTGTCTAATCGTCTTTTAGCTAATTCGTTCTCGAGTTCAATCTAATCATTAGCTAATCGATTAGAATCTAATCGATTAGTTACCCACCTCTGATTCAAAGTCAGTTGCATTGTTTACCTGTGAATTCTGTCTTCCAGTCTTCTGTTCTTCGCCTGGAATCGTTCCAAGACTTTCAGGATTAATCAGTACCTCGTTGTCATTATTCGCTTTTTCGAACAATATGGCGTCAATCGATGATGGCGGCACCGGAAGCTGGCTATTTGTCTCCTTCGTTTTCCTATTTAGAGATCAGTGTCAAACACAGATAATGACATACAAATTACAGTTCTTGTATGTTTATTTCCTGCTAAATCCTAAATTCGCCACTTTTAGAGATTAGAAGAGGAGGGCGATGTTAATTATCCTTGTTATAGAGCAGCGTCGTTGAGCTTAAACTCCCCATAGATATACCACAATTTTCTGATCTTTAAATGTGATATAAATATTCGGAACGAATTAATCATTTTGCGTAATTAAATTACTATAAAGCTATCTTGGAAAGTTAAAGATAAAGTAGCAAGGCTAGGAAATTAGGCTAATGGACCATAGTAAGCTTTTAAAAGTCTGTCGGGTAAGTAGTAATCACAGGAGCAACTTACATAACATGGTAAAGGTATTAGCTTCTCAGCATCTCTTTGCCTCTTTCCCGCAAACACTTGAAGACAATTTTGTTCCATCTTGGTTTTATTGTGTTAGGTCGGGAGCGCCTCTGATGAGTCTCTCTTGAAGTAGCGCTATATAAATTTGCTACTATTGCCATTACCAATAGCCTAAGGGAACGTGTATCTTGTTAACTTCATAATTATATCACATTATGCTACACTACGTTTTATGGATATTCTATTCCATTTACTGACTTATAAAGCGCTTCTCACAGTGCAACCTAATCAGAGGCGCTTCCATTGCGAAGAATCCCTCGAAAAAAGAAAAGTCTTAAGAGAACGGGCAGAAACAGTAGTAGAGATTAAATTTAATTAAATTTAATTAGTAGTAGTAGAAACAGATATCAGGGATGTTTGCAAAAAGTATCATTCAGATGTAATGTAGAACTATTAACTCACCGTGCGCTTGATAAGTTTAGGACGTCAATGATATCCGAAACAGTGACTGAGGCTGACTCCATCTATCCGTCTATCCGCATCCAATCCACGGATCATCCCCGGATTCATGCATCCGGTGGAGCAGAGATCCGGTAGCCAACTGAACGCTAATAAGTTCAGCATGCGAACGCCTCAACTGTACACCTTGACAATGTCTCCGCTGTAGTAGTTTCAGTTTAACGACACTGTGTGATAACAAATATCAATAGCGTCGCCCTCCTCCTTCATCCAGGTTTGGGACTGGCACCGCCAGAGTACGAGCAGTGGCGGAATTTCTGTCTCCGCTGTTATCGTAACCGTGCGATTTATACAGCGCCCAACGCTTACTAGAAAGTCATGGGAATCAGCTTATTCACAGGCGCTCAGTCGAGAATCGAAATCAGGCAGGCAGACAACCAGACGGCTGGTCGGCTACACCTGTGCCTAAACTACGTTAGTCCATTTATGCATACAATGAAAATATTGCCAACATGTATGTTTCCTTCAGCTTATTCCAACTGTTACAGAAGAAAACAACGCGGTGTAAATATGAACATGTGACTCCTATCTGAACGCATTCACATCGATTGAAAATGGCTCAGGTCACTCGTAGCGTATCCATACGTAGTCAATACCGCTGAAGCGAATTCATGGCCATGCTCTCTGTGTAAACAAAAGCATTTCGACGATATGACTGTACATGTTAACACAACTTGAACTACGCACTCTGTTAGTCGTTAATCCATGACACACCAAAACCACAGAATTGTTAACAGTGCTGTTAAAACACGATTACAAGCACAAGTAAAGTACTTTTCGCAATACACCAAATGGCTAATAAGTACATATAGGCCGATATATGGTAGGCTAATATTATAGGCAGCCTAAGCAGTTGGTGTAGACTGTTCTGATTGGATACATTGTAATAGGCCGACGTCTTCAATTTGCTAAGCGTCAACAGGTAGGGCAGCCTTCTATGACAACAAGTCAACAACGAGTGAAGAGTTTTATCATTCTGAAACGCGATACAGTAAAGCGCCCTTGCACGTAGAACTTCTGCGTGACGTTACTGGTGTTGACAGTTTTCGTAATACTTCCACTACTACTACAGTACCAGTAACTGTTATCGCTGCCGCTTCTGCTATTGCTACTGCTTCTGTTACTGCTACCATTACTAAATAATAGCAATAATGATACCACAGTGGGCTCGCCACTGGTGACTCTTTCAGCTTATTGTGCATTGTCGTGCCAACTGATGTAAAATATGCATTCGTAATGACATTTACATCATTGTATACTAGAGCAAAGAGCGCCTCGTAACATTGACAATTTTCAACAGTTGTAAAATTGCTACGTTTGAAATTTCTACAACATTTACAGTTTAAAATGTCGTCATCTAAGCGAGTATCAATTGTCCAACTTACACTCAGTGCTCGTAGGTGAGCACTGAGGTGCCCAGGGTTTGCCTTGATCCCGGAGAGGTATACCGAAATATGCCTCGTAGGCCTCACACATCTTAGCAGATGCTTCCACAAACCACGTTTGCGCACATGTCTTGATAAACCGGCCGCAGACATAGGAAAATGCATTTGCCGGAAGCTTGTAGCCTCTTGATGCAATTTCAGATACTGTATGACATATCCACTTATAGGCAGCTAGAACTAAACAGAACTGTTGGGCTTAAGACCACTGTATACATATACTGTTATTTTTGTTTCTGGAAAGTTCTAGATGGTTCTCAGACGTTCTTGAATATTCTAAAAAGTTGTAGAAAGCACTAGCAGTTACTTTAAGTTTACTCAGCATTTAATTAATCTTGAATGTTCTGGAAATAGGTAAATTTAATAAAATAACGGTCCTTGTCACAAAAGCAAAGTCTGTGGGGGAATAATAGGCCTACTGTTGAGGCATGGGCAATTAGGAAATAACACTTACTACCCAGGAACAAACCGAAGGTAAACATTTGTTACACGGTGATGTCTCCTTATATATATATAGCCTAGTTTATTATGGTTTCATAGCTTTACTCTGGCGAGTCTCTCTTGAACTAGCACCGGTATGCAATTGGTTTCAACAAAGAAGCGTATTACCGTCTACCTTATGAACCAGACCATTTCATAACGGATTGTTTTGTTGCCTTCAGCTCTTACTTTCACAATCCTCGCTTTTGTACGACTATTAATAAATTGGGTGTTAGTCGTAGTCCAGTAACGGAACTATACAAATAAATTTTCTACCTGTTCTTGGATTTGAAATAGGGAGCGTAGTGGTATGTCTTCGAAGGCTGTTACCATGCCACAGTACACGATTGGTTATAACCATAGAACAGTATGCGCATATTACGAATATTAAGATTTGTGAAATTGACGAATATTGACGAATATTGAAGCTGGCCAACGAATATTAAATTCTTTTTAGTTTCTTTTCATTCTTAATTCTTTCAAAATGCGGGATTAATTGTAAAAATTCAGAAGCGTAAAACTAGTCTATTATGAAACAAGAACAGTTACATTGTTACAGTTGCTCTTCAGCTATCAGTTTCACAATCTTGGTTTATTGTTCGAAGTCTTAATTAGTCAAAATTAGTTCAGTAAACAAAACGGAAACAGTGACGTCATCAACGAATATTTACGAATATTTTCGAATATTGGGAGCCTAATATTGGAATGTTTTCGAATATTAAAACCATGCCACGAGTACACGTTTGGTTATAACGCGGAGAGTAGGGGCTCGAGCCGCTCTTGAGACGGTCCCTGTGAAGGGACCCTGAACAAGTCCTTCATTGACATTTGCTCAGCACTATAGATCAATGCTTTGTCATTAGATTGTGGCGCTAAATAAATGCACAATTAATTATAAAAATAGAATGAATGCCACAAACTGCCCTTAGCTGAACTGTGAGTGTTGATATAAGGATATACATCTATAGGCCTATGGTATATGCACACAACACTGCAGTCGATGAAACCTTGAAAAGCGCAGAGGCCTATATTAATTAATCGATTCGAAGCCCATCTCAACAAGACGCCTATCATCGTCGATATGACGGCGTCGTTAAATAAACGATATTAAGTAAGTAAGCCCATCTCAACGAAATGTGGCCGTTCTAAAAACAACACGTTCACAATTTATACAATGCAGTGAAATACAATGTTATATAATATAATACAATACAAAATAATGCAATTTAATGCCGGCAATACAAATGAAATTCGACCATGACCCCTCTTATAATAGTCTAAATGTGCGCCTTTCAGCCGGACAACAGAAAACGTTAAGAAACTCTGACCGACCGAAAAAGGCAAGTTTATAGATGGCAATATTCTCCTCATTTGGAACAGAATAGAATATTCTTTATTGGAACCAATTGCATACCGCATATTGGTGTACAAAAGCTTAAGCATACAAAGAACATTAAGCCTGTCAATAAGCCTATGTCCCATACAAGCCCCAACATAGATTATGTTGCCCGTTGAGAAGAAACATGATGCAGGGCATTAAAATAAATTGCTTCATATAACATCCAGATGATTAATGGTTTTCAAGCCAAGCTATATATATATATATATATATATATATATATATATATATATATATATATATATATATATATATATATATATATATATATATAGATTCCACTATCTATATCAGAATTTTTCACAGCGCCAACTGCGTGAACTGTTGTTCTGATGCCTTTGGATGGATCGCTCATCAGATCCGAATAAATAAATAATTAATTACAGCTGCTGATTGTTCCTGTCGTGGAGAATAGAGGAGACTTTGAATTATCGTGGCATTCGGAATGGTAGGACTTTCAGTTGTTCTGTCCGGGAGATTCTAAGGACTTTTGGGTTATTCTGTTGAATTTGTAGAGTGCAGAAAATGTATCCTAACTAGAACAATCGAAGGACTACAGATCATCATATTCTGCACCGTAGAAATACTCTTAAGAGATCATATCAGGAGATATATAATTTTGCGGATGAGGGAAATAGATCAAACCTCTGAGCAAATAATTTTATAATACGATTGGGCCAGAATATCTCGACAAAGATTCACACGATATAGTCCTACAGCTTCTTTAATAAGGGCAGAATATAATAAACTTTCCGATTTTGTCCAATTTTTTTCTAGCGGAGATATTTGCTTCCAAAGAGTACAATTTTTTACACCAATAATTCTGCTAAATTCCTTACTCGTTTCCTTACATACTTACTTACGTTCTGCTGTAGGCAGTGAGGCGTAACAAATCGATTATCTCATGCGAGTGCATTGGCAGCAAAGCCTCAGGTTCATAATAAAATGTCGTTGGCCCTAACAGCCAGCATCTCATATGACAATTACGGCTAGGCTGGGCCTTCAGGGTCTCCGCCTGTAGGCCTGTTCTGTTGTACGATCAGAGCACGTACATGCAATACACGTGTTAGGCCAGCTATGGCCCACTTGTGCAAACGTCGGGACCGAGGTGTGCTAAGTACATTATTATGAAGAGTTTCTTACTTGAAAACAAGTCTTTTTACGATGGGTTGATTGTACTGAATCGCTTGACTGAACATAGTAACCTTTTAGTGACCCATCTACACTTTCGGAGACTATGAGTTATGTTTTCACTGTGTGTGAATGACTACAAGCAAAGGATGACGCACGAGGAGACTGTTAACCTCGCCACAATGAACTGACCTCGTTTGCTGAAGAAGCCTAAACCGTCGCTTAACGCACACCGCTGATATTTAATTTGAGTAAAAGGATGCAATTAGTGAGGTAATGGATTAATTAATTATTAGCAATTATTACTACAAATTACTGATTTTCTCGTGTTGCATCTTTTGAAGGAAGCCCGATGTTTTAGCAGACGGCACGCATACGTTCATTTTACCTCGACGGTTGGTAGCCATGGCAACAAATGACAGGTGATGTGAGCGCAGTCGGCGTCGTCTTGGTTGCTATGGAAACGCGCATAGCGGAAGCCAATCCTCGCCTCGGAAAATCTCGAGAGCGTCGGTTTCCGGAAAGTGTCGACTGATGTTGCCGAACTCATGAATGAGAAAAGGTTTGTATTAGTGTGTATGTATGTGTGTGTAGTGTATGTATGTGTGTGTGTGTGTGTGTATGTGTGTGTGTGTGTGTGTTTGTGTTTCTGGTGCGCACTTTAGGAACCCATTAATAACCCTTTTATGATATGTGTGTATCGTATCGCATCTTATATCGTATCTAATAATTTATAAAGCGCCTCTCGCAGAATAACTATTCAGAGGCGCTCTCAGCACGGAAGCCTCGGGGGAAAAGATATGCCTTTAAAGAGCGAGAAACTGATGAGGATAAACCATTCATTAGTTTTGCCCTCAGTTGGGCAGTTGGGGGGGGGGTGGAGTTCATTCCAAATGGAGGGACCCACTACAGCAAACGACCGGTATTGTATATATGTATTGTATCTATAAATTTATATAGCGCCTCTCGCAGTGCACAACAATCAAAGGCGCTCGCAGTGCGAGAGACTCAGAGAAAAGAAAGTGATCTTGAGACAACAAAAGGAGGCACTTGGACACCACATAATAAGGAAAAAATATATGTTTGTAGGAATATTTATCTGAATACTTGTCTAGTGCGTTTTAAGAACCTCGCAACGGCGCTGTAACATGACATGACATGACATTACATGACATGACATAGCATAACGAGGGTTTTTAATGGTTCAGAAGACGTTTAGTCTGTGCTGAAATCACTGCAAATTAACCTGGAACATGCTTAATAGTCCAATTTTCCCAGCTTCCTCCTAATGTCTATAATAGCATCCACTGAGACAATAAGTACTATCATCCAAACCATTCCACTAGTCTACAACTCTTTCACCGAAGAATGTCTGCCCTAATGTTCTTTTCGGAGTCTTAAATAATTTATACCTGTGTCCCCCGAGTTGCCTTGTTTGGAGCTAATTCGAAGAACCTCTCCCACTCTAGTGGATCCTTTCCGGCGTTGAATTTGTAAACTTCAATTAGATCTCCCTGTTCCTCCGTCTCTCCAGTGTTGTTAGTTCACACCTTTCCAACCTTACTTCATAGCTCAAATCCTTGTAGCCAAATCAGTTTTCGATGCAGTATTCTTAAGAGTGGTCTAACCAGTGATTTGTACAACCTCAGTATTGCATCCCAGTCTCTGGTGACTATTGTCCTTCTTATCATACCTTAAGTTCAGTTAGCCTTTTGATGTTTCAGCACATTGCGTTGAAGGTTTGCACTCTTGTGCATAATCACTCCCAAGTCCCTTTCTTACTCACTAACTTTCAATATTTTACCCCATATCATATGAAAAGCGTTGCTTCTCTTCCCGATAGGCATCCCTGAGCACTTTTCCAAATTTTCCACACGAAGACGGCTATCTAGAAGATCTGAAAAGGTGCGTCTTAAGAATGGCTGAAAATGTTTTCTGAGCTATTTGTGGCGGTAAAGTTCTATTTTCAACTGGGAGACTGTTCCAGAAAGATGTTCAAGTACACAAGAAGGATGGATTTGAGCGAGTCGCTGTACAGGAATGCGGGACCAACGAGTCCCCAGGTGAATTATGAGTCTTCATATAGATAAAAGCGCTTATATATACGCTATGCATAAAAACAGCAAGTGCATACACAGAAAAAAACGTCTCTATATTCTGAAATAGTTCTCAGGTCATTGCTTGGTATGAAGCTGGAGTTACCCCTCTTGATAGGGGGGTCTTTGTAGGTCAAAAAGGCGTGCGTTGCTATGCAACGACAGTGCCTATAAAATCGCAATTCTTGGCAAATGCATGTTATGCATATACCTAGGCAGTGCTTCCTTCGGCAGTGTAAGCGCGATTTTATGGAAAGTAGCCTAATGGTATCCAGGTGGGGTATAGTATAGAGGGTATTTTTTATAGAGTTTACGATGCTCAGCCAAGCTACCCAACCAGAGATCGCAAACTGCGAGGAGGTGTGTAAGCAGAGACTATTAGTTGAGGACAGACTCAACTATACTACTAAGCGCCTTGAAAAGGTCATCCTAGGACCTAGGTCAAATTGCGCCTCGTTGCAATTTGCAACGCACGGGAAGTGTATGTTCGCGGTTCGTTGGAAAAGAATCGCCATGTAGAGACCTAACAAATGTATCCATAGCTAGGACACGTGCGGCTCTGTAAGCGATCGCGCTGAGCAACTGTGCGTGAAGGATAGTCACCGTCTCACACCTGCACATGTGCACTCTGCCGTTACAAAGCGAGTGCTGAAAGCATTATTTTTACTTCGCTCCACACTGCGACAAAAGCATAATCGATTAGGCTACATCGCACGGTTTCTTAACAATTCATTAACTTTTCATTCATTAAATTAATCAATCATTCTTCCGTTCGTTCATAGCAATAATACGGAGTCCAAAAAGATCTCCGCCAGTTTGCTCATCCTCCTATCTTGCCTCTTAATTTAACCTCTCCTCCGCTTGCACTCTTCTCCTCTGCTACTCACGACTGAAAACCGAACGCTTCAAGCTATCCTATCCTGATTCTACTCCTGCGCCACCACACGACCACCATCATCACTGAATACCACCGTAGCACCATGCTGTGTCCTCGGCTTGACCTCCCCGGATTCTGAACTGGCACTGAAACGAACAGAGGAGCTTGACTATTGCGGACTTGATTTGACATAACGCCGGCGAATAACCTGGTCTCCCTGACTTGGCTTTTGTGGGCGCTGAGAAATTTTCGAAGATATACATTACATACATACATGTATGTGGCCTCTCTAGGGTACCCAAGTACCAAACCCGCTCAGAGGCGTTCCCAGCTCATAACCGGAGAAAGCAAATAGTTTTCAAGTACCTGTAAAAGGTGTATGCAGCTCCTATTGTGCAATCGGGGGGTACTCGTGGAGTTGGCTGCAGTGTTGCCTACATTGCCGCCTGCGTGCGCATGTGTGTGTGCATGTGTCTGTGCATGTATGTGTGCATGTGTGTGTCCAGGTTCGTATGCGTCCATATGCATTGTGCCTAAAGATCTATGCATGTTGCGTGCGACATCATTCATATGTTGTACTGACGTTGATTTATCGCAAAAAGCAGTCAAAGCCGGTCTGTATAGGCCCTATGCGCATTTAGGCGGGTGCTTCTGTATGGCGCGTGCTATAGTACGGTTCTTTTGTTGTATTACCTACTTTCATGGCCTTTTGAGCATTGTGATACGGAGCTCGTCCCTATGCAGGCTAAACAGTCTGGTATATATCATTCATGTCTTTTATGGCATTGCAGTTGGACGAAGTATTGATTCACGGATGATTTGTACAGTTTTCACGGTCTGCTGCATTCAGAGAAGAGACTGGCAGCAGTCGACGACAGAGGGCTGTAAAGTCTCGACCCTCTTGGTCTTTTTATCCTTTGCGGTCTCTGAGCCTCCATTACGGTCCCTGGAGCCTCAAGGGAATCTCAACTCTCTGGCAACCGGACTCTGGTATTCCTAGACATCCTTGGACAACCCATCTGACAAGACGAAGCACTCGTGAATAAACTGGTGCCCTGCACGTAGCTTTGGAAGTGTAGCACTTCAATGAATTCGGAGATTACGATTACGAACTGGGTCGGTTCTTAGGAAAATGAGGCCTTGCTTCGAAGCGTTCATCAACTGCTGAATTTTGCAGGAGGATTACGGAGCTTCAGAAGTTTAAAGATTAGATTAGATTAGAATATGCGCTGCATTGTCCTCTTAATCATCATCGTCATCGAGATCGCTTACCTGATTATCGGAGGTATCATCTTCTGGGCCCTCGAGTCGAAAACGGAACAGCAGCAGAAGCAGCAACAGTTCGCATTCAATCTGTCGTACATCATCGAAAACCTAACAGGTAGTAAGTAATCTGGCGCAATATCATCATGTATGTATGTATGTATGTATAGCATGTATGTATGTATGTATGTATGTATGTATGTATGTATGTATGTATGTATGTATGTATGTATGTATGTATGTATGTATGTATGTATGTATGTATGTATGTATGTATGTATGTATGTATGTATGTATGTATGAGCACTTGTTATAGCGCCCCTTCAAGATTTTCTACTCAGAGGCGCTCCCGACTACAGCGCAGACACTGAATCGGAGTTTCACGCCGATGCGCATGAGCAATTATTGCGAGTGAAGGACGTATACCCAGGGTCCCTACGTGGCGGCTTGAGGTGGCTTCGAGCCCGCAACCGTCTGGCTGCAAGGCACCGAACATACCCCTACACCACCGCGCCCCACCGTCTTAGTTACCTCTAGCTAGCTATACAATTTCAGCAGGTAGCGTCAGAGTTATGGGAGTTATTCAGCAGGTCGAAGCTATTATTATTGTTTGAGTTATCAACGACACACTAATTATATTTATTTTCACAAATTTCTGACGCAACGGCGGCAAAGAATACTTAAGCATTTCAATTTTAGAGTTTACAACATAGACTTCTATTGACATACTAGATAAAACGTAAAAAATTGCTTAGATCTAATAATTGCACTAGTGATCTTATGGGACATATGTTGATGTTTAAAGAGATTAAATATTCCAAAGAATTTTACACGGCATGTAGTACTAGTAAGTGTGCAGGTCATAAGGCAGGTCAAGTGTAATAGGCAGGTCAAATGACCTACACCGACCCATGGTAACGTCGCCACTGGTTACCTCATTGTATGAGGTAATTATAAAATGTGTAGGGCCTAATTCAAGTGCCCTTACGTGTTTATTAGTTACCTTATTAGTTGTTTGAATGTCCACCATCGGTTGATTGACGCAAATAAGTATTAAGTTTATTTTATATATTAAGCTCAGCCACTGCACGTTCGTGTCTTAGTGCCAAGCAGTGCCAGTCCCAAGCCTCGATGAAAGAGGAGGACGAAGCTAATCATCTTTGTTATCACACCTTGTCGTTAAACTGAACCTACTAATACCATGGATTGATTTATACCCTTTTAAAGGTTTCTGAGCACAGCTTCATATTTGAACATAATATATCGATATTTATTATTGTTATTATTGTTATTTTTATTGTTATTATTATTATTATTATCATCATCATCATCATCATCATCATCATCATCATCATCATTCATTATTATTATTATTATTATTATTATTATTATTATTATTATTATTATTATTATTATTATTATTATTATTATTTTTTGTGTTTTTTGCCCCGAGGTATACAGGATCCCTCAGGGACTTAGATATTACTATAGCTGTTGTAATTTGTCTGGGAGATGTGAAGGAACACAAAATATTTGAACTGGTGGCCATTAGTGGTGGACCCCTGGGCTGGCACCCATGTAGCCCAGACTTAAATTTGGCCCTGAGAATAGCAGAGCAAGGTCGGAGATTGTGGAAACAAATTATTTCCCGTGCACTGGATAACAACGGACGCAAAGTCCCATGGATCATGATGATGATGATGATGAACTTATACTTTGCGTTATTGACTATATACACTGTTAGTCAGACTTTAAAATTTGTTATTCAGTACTTTATTACGCCCGAAGGCAGAAACAAAACATACATACATATATATATTAGTTATCTCGTTGGTGATCTTTGAGGTCATCTTCCTGCTTTTCCAGCTTCGTTTCCGTGTGTGTCTCACGATGACCTGCGGAGGTTTGCCAATCGGATTCTGGAGGCGGAAAGGAGTGGACTGGTCCGTGGGAAGCAGTCAAGTAACTGGGACTTCCACGGTTCCATCTTCTTTGCTATGACGGTCGTCACAACAATTGGTTGGTTTCATCTTCCATCAACTCATTAATCAACTAATCTTACTAGGTTAAGTAACAGCCAGTCGGTTGGTCGGTCAGTCAGTCAATGAATCAGTCAAGTCAGTCAGTCAGACACTCAGCCAACCAGTCGGTCAGACAATCAGCCAGCGAATCAGCGCAAAAAATAACTATACGACTCTGACGATTGTTGTAGATAAAAAGTGAAATAAATGACCGAATATCAAAACATAAAATATCTGACCAAATATATCAAAATCCGAACTAAATGACCTGATACAAAAAACTGAAAGAAATGACCGAGTACCCTAAACTGAATTTTAAAGACCGATTGTCAAAACTTATATATAACCGAATATAGAAAACTTAAATTAGTAACCGAATACCAAAAACCAAAATAGACGACCGAATACAAAAAAACTGACATAGATGACCGAATATCAAAACTGAAATAAATGACCGAATAAAAGAAAACTGAAATAAATGGTCGATTATCAAAACTGATAAAATTGACCGAACATCAGAAACTGAAATGTCTGACTGAGTGGGGCGCGGTGGTGTAGGGGTATGTTCGGTGCCTTGCAGCCGGAGCGTTGTAGGTTGGAATCCACCTCAAGCCGTCCGCGTAGGGACCCTGAGCAAGTCCTTCGCGCACAATTGCTCTGCAATATAATTGCTTCTGCGCCGCCGAGGCGTGTGGCACTTCTGAGCTTGGGGCAACCTTAGTAAGAAGGGCGAAATCAAAGATCAGTTGTATTGTATTGCATTGATATTATAAATTACCGAATACCAGAACTGTCCTCAACAGGGAATTTCGCTTTCTGTGCAGGTTATGGGAACGTGTCTCCAGCTACCGACGGTGGTCAGCTCTTCTGCTGTTTCTTCGCCATCGTTGGCATTCCATTTACGATGGTCATGCTGCTGGGCATTGGCGAGTCGTTCAAGACTCTCTCGAAGAAGATGGAGTGCAAGCTCTGCTGCCGCAACCGACCACGCCTCAACAAGTTCATCAACACCGTTGTCATAGTGACGGCTGGCGTAGCTTTCTTCGTCATCGTCCCAGCAGCCATCTTCATGGAACTCGAGGGATGGGATTACGGTACAGCCATCTACTATGGCATCGTCACCACCACAACGGTCGGATTTGGAGACTACGTGGCAGGTGTTGCACTGGCTTCCCGTTCAATACAGAATAAGATTTACATAGGGCTGTCTGGCCTATGAAATAGCTACAACGAGCACTCATGCATACCGTCAACCACTAGTCTCTTCTTACACCCCTCCTCGCAGTTTGCGATCTCTGGCATGGGTAGTTTGGCTGAGCACCGATGCTGCCCCAAAGAATCGAAACTACTCAAAACTCAATATTCACTACTGCCTTTGAAACACATGCGAGTGTAACTGTTCTTCACCAGGTCCTGGCGACTGACTACCGCACCTTAGATTCGCATTTCTTATTATATATTCGTTTAATATATGAAAACCCGTTGACCAGTTGACACACCGCAACAGAGAACAGAAAAGGGACTAGAACTGAAGTGAAAATGTCTTTAGAGCGTCATTTGGCTGTGCGACTTAACACGCGTTAAAAGTTTTCCTAATACTTCCACTACAATTACGACTACCGCTACCATTACCACTAATCGTACCACATTACGACGCAATGAAAATGCTATGCAATACGATCTCTTCCACCGAATCATATCACTTCTTATATTGCTTATCCACCGTAAGCTGTCTCTCTGTCTCTTACGGACTGATCTTTTGGATGTTGACCTGATTACGGCTTGGTTTTGGTGTGCAATCGGTTGATGCGTTGTGCATTAGACACCGGCGCAATAGAAGTTGCTAATTACATTACATTGCATTACTTCTCTCCTCCCATCACATTATCCTTAAAATTAGAAATCTCTCTTAGCCCAAACTGCTTTTCCCCCAATGGAATGAACTTCCGTCAGAAAAACGACAATTCTCTGTGCCATCCTACAAATCCCCTCCCCAACAAAGCACCCCTTGCTATCTCCACGCAAGCCTTCATGCAAAAACTGACGACACTCTTACAACAAATCCTATCTGATTGCTTTTCCAACCATTACTTACATATCTCGCTGCGCTATTTCTATGTCCATGAGACCATCCAACGCAGCCTTCTGACTTTCCACCTGCTGCAGCCGAACATGATCTTACCAACAATCATCTATAGTTTCTTTGACTGACCAGTGACCATGCCTGTGAATTGGCTGGTTCCCGCGAACTGACTGCTTCGTGCGCTATAGAAATCCCGATATCACCCCGACAATTACGATACCTTACAACAAAATACGGTCGAGTACAACAAATAAAATTTTTGATACTTTGATGCGATACCCATCAGTGGACCTACTATGCAATGCAAAAGATAGCATCATTATTACATTACACCGATGGTTCTATGCTGTAGCCTGGAGTTGCGTTGGTGAGCCGTGCTGGTTGTACCGAGTGTCCGTTGGCATTTGGA
>JACEVL010001556.1:0-25634 GCA_020284085.1 Aporrectodea caliginosa
CAGTCCAACCACGGCTAAATAAGGCAGTCTTTAGGTTAACGAGAAACTTAGTAGTGTGGCCCCGGGCATTACACGAAGTGCAGGAGGGAGCCCATTCCAGGTCATTGGGCTAGCAACTGAAGAAGAGCGCCGCTGCTTAATAGCAGTCAGAGAGCGAGGGACAGAGATCACCCAGATCAGCCGATCGGAGAGCAGATCTACGCTGTGCACCAGATGTAGGACAGCAGAGTTCCTGCAGGTACAGAGGCCAGTCCCTCCATGCAGCGTCAGACCAATGCAGATACCCTATAGGTAATTTGCTGCGGGAATGGAAGCCAGTGTAGTACAGTCTGCATAATTATATTGTGAGACTTGAGCAAATTTTGGTATAATATATGTCCAATGATTCGTTCCGCTGCGTAAAACCAGGTCTATGCACCCTCTCCGGACAGCTGGATGACCGTGATAGAGGGCACTACAGTAATCGAGGCGGGAAACCTACAAAGGCATGTACAAGGGTGGAGGTAGTGCTCAGTAGGAGTCAGAGAGCGAGATACCAACTTAAGCTGATACAGTTGGTTATAACAGTCACGACAAAGTAAGTTAATGTGTCGCGTGAAGGTGAGCTCCAGGTCCAGGGTTACACCAAGGTCAAAGCCTCCAAGTTAATTTTACCAAGCTGTTTGCAAATATATATATATATATATATATATATAATATATATATATATAAGTATGTCATGCTAGAATTCGCACCCAGTCCTTAGAAGTTGTCCATAACAAATCTCTAAATAAACACAATCCACAAACTCTTCAAACAAACTCTTTCTCTCTCTCTTGCATATAGAACTAAATCAGTTAACTAAGAAAGAATTTGAATAGCCAGTAGGCCTAATTGCTGGCTACGAATACACGACCCTCTAGTATATAGCCTATTCTCAAGAATACATTAAACTACCAATTTGTCACTCTTTTGATACGTTGCTCTTTCGTGATGTCGCTCTTTCAAATCGGCAATATTTATGTCGCTCTTTTGAAACTGCTCAACGATTTGTTGTTCTTTTGTTATGTCGCTCTTTCGATACTAACCCGTAGCCTACACATCGACGAACTAAACGAACGACGGATAAACAAACGCGGTAATCCCGTAGTTTAGGTTGGTAAATTATTTGAATATCATTCCAGCTTCTATTGCTTCAAAAACATAGTTTCATCAATCCAGCTTCTATTTACGGTAAAAATTATTTCGATCAATCCAACTTCTATTGAAAGACAAAAATCGTTTCATCAATACCACTTCGAGTTACTGAAACAATTTTTTCCTTAATCCAGCTTCCATTTTAATTTGACGATATAAAATAATTTACCAACCTAAACTACGGGATTACCAACAAACGCTACAGTACTATTTGTGGTCCGCTAGTTGTAAGACTTTAGGCTACACTGATAATCATTATTTACGGGACATTCTACAGAAATGGGAAAGCAATTGAAAATTGTGAAAACTGATTGATAATCCACGATTAACATGAATTAATTTAAAAGAAATACATTTGGAACCTTACCCGGTAGATTAGGGCGCTGATAATAGTGACATCATCGTTTTTTGTGCTCATTACGTTAACACGGAGTTTATATCATATCATAGGAGGTGCCAAATCGCCTGCTTGTAGCCAATAGGGCCTAACTACAATTTATGCGTCATCGAGAAAAAGCGACAAGTTTGAAGATTTGGCATAGGCCCTAAATCATATTATATAAGTTACATTACAAGTCCAAGCGCTTCAGAGGCGCTCCCAGCCCAACTACGGCGATAGAGAACAGTTTTCAAATTCTTGTAAAAGGTGTATGCAGAGTCTCCAGCTAGAAGAACACGCAGATCTGAAGGAAGATTATTCCAGATGGTCGGCCCAACCACTGAGAAGGCACGAAGTTGCATCTTTGAAGTGCGCGCAAAGGGAACAGCAAGTTCGCCTCGAGATGCAGAGCGAAGATTTCTGCGGGTAGCTAAACCTGAGGTAGGGCGACAGAACTCACGCAAGTAGGCTGGGGCGCTCCCTAACTGGCACCGCCAGACCCAGACCGAAATCCTAAATTGAATGCGCTGAGAAACAGGAAGCCAGTGGAGTACGTCACGCATATAATGCGAGATATGGTCAAATTTAGAAAAACCACCAACAAGCCTAGCAGCTGCACGAAGCACACGCTCAACCTGAGCAATGCGCCCCAATGGGAGGCCAGCATAGATGGTACTGCAGTAGTCAATCCTACTACAAACAAAAGCATGAACAACAGTAAGTGCAGCATTTGGTGAAAGTGAACGGGAAATTACCCGCAATTGCCGCAACTGAAAAAAGCAAGCACGGCACAAAAGATTTAGGTGTTCAGAGAAGGTAAGCTCCTGATCAAGAACAACCCCTAAATTGCGGACAGACGTCGAGAAGACAAAGTTAGGGAAGTCAGCAGATATGGCCTGAGGCCATATAAGTTACATTACAAGTTAGCGCTTCAAAATTGTCATAAGTGAACAGTTCAAGAGGGTATATATTAAAATTCGTTAAAATTTGATGGATAGATGAGAAATTTAATTATTTAGGTAGATGAGCCCTTCTGGCTCCTAGAAAACTATAGGCCTACTCATGTTGTGTCACTAAAGAGCCATCTGCTGGAGTTATTGCATATTTTAATTCAAAAGCATTGTAACACTCTCTACTATAGGTACCTCACCCTACAGTAGAGATAATCCAGAGCGGGACTCGGTTACTTCAAATTTATGTCTAAGGCTCGTGATTGGTTGTATGTGTGTCAATTCGCAAAGTTCATCCAATGAAAATAAGTCTCTTTGGTACATTTTGAATATTAATTTAAACACTGAAAATGTCGAATTACACATAAACTAATTCTAAATCGTTTGTCTAGGGGTATTTAATTTAAATCGTTAAAGTTTCACTTTAAGCCTACTTAGACCAGCGCAGTCTACTTTATAATATACGTATTATAGGGATCTAAGATACCTCCCACGTTGAATTGAAACGTCTTTAGCGTTGCTTCAGACCTCCGTCATGCAGACCTTCGTTTTCTCTTTATGGATGAGGCGTAGAATGTTGTCGACAGGTAAGTGAAGAATTGATCGTCGTAGCTTCGTCATTGTGGTACATTTCTTACAGAGTGAATTCGAACCTTCGACGAACAAAGACTATAACAATTCTTTGCAATGTATAAAGTACTTCGATGAACGTACTTCTATTAATTCCACTGACTCGAGATCAACCGTAACGTACGCAGTCTCTCGATTCAAACAATCCGTACTAACGTTACGTACGATCGCTAAATCCTTTTTCGTAGGATCCTCGTATAACGTCACCTAAACTTCAACCGTGACGAACTAGTTGCAATCGAGTTGATTAACAACCTAGTAGTGATTAACAACGCTCGATGATCTTTTGGCTATCATCCGAGACGTCTACAAAATCGACTCTCTCCATCAACGATCGGAGACAGGAACTCCTTCTTCGCCACGTCATCGTTCAACCGTTCGTCCGTATTGCGCTTGCGCGTCGCCGTTAATTCCTCCGTGACCGTTACACTTCAAATCAGCCAATGTCATGGTTCCAACGAGATTGCGTCGTTATGTCCTTCAATTGGTTCTGCCCAATTAATATTATATTAAACCACTAACACTGCGCTAATCGTACTGCTCTGGTCAATTAATTAATACACATCAAATGCTACAGTTAATTGGTGTCTGTATACTCTTCTATAATATCTACATAGGCCTTTACATGTAATAGATGAGAATGTTTGTATTAATACAAAGGGAATCGTTACAACAGACCCCCCAATAAGTAGAATTTGCTACAAATTCTCTATTCAATGACCTTTTTATATTAAACAAACTTCTTATCTATTCCTATGTTCAACATAAAACTAACATTCGAACTATAGCTATCGCTATAATAACTTTTACAACACTTAATTACTTCCAGAGATAGATACTCTCTGATAATCACCATGTACCTTACCTATACTCTAATTTTACCTATCATCTATTTACATCTGATTCTGATCCACTGACTATTCCTGTCCTCTACTTAGATAGTCTGCGACTACATTGTCACTACC
This sequence comes from Aporrectodea caliginosa, assembly GCA_020284085.1. NCBI lineage: Eukaryota > Metazoa > Annelida > Clitellata > Crassiclitellata > Lumbricidae > Aporrectodea > Aporrectodea caliginosa. The sequence goes on from JACEVL010001556.1 coordinate 4,101, forward strand.
TCTAATGTATTTGACTCTGAATTTATAGTTCTGCAGTGCTAAGTACCAACGCATTACCCTTGCATTCCTAATACTACCAGTCTTCCACTATTGTAGTCTGTCGTGGTCAGTCGCTATTATGAAATCTTTGTCATATAATTACCGGTTAAATTTCTGACTCCACTAAACCATCGCAAGGCACTCTCTTTCTTCAACCGAATACCTTCTCTCTCTCATTCTCCTTGAACTTCTTATAATAATCTACATCTCCTAAGAAATTCCTTGAATATACTAACATTGTCTCACTTGTAGATCACCTAACTCTACAATGACTATTCTTATACTCAACTTATTATTATCATATAAACTCTTTGAAGAAACTAACATTACACAGTTCAATTCACACTGTGCACATTTCTTAATGTTCTAATTTCACTTTGTTATTTTTGCTTAACAATAGCAATTATCTTAACACCTTAATATCTATATTAATTAGCTAATCCTAACATCTCAAACTAGTCTTACCACTATTCTGGTTTTGTTAATACTTAACTACTATTCATCTTCTTAACTTAATGATGATTTAGCTATCGCTCCCAATGTGGTTTCGTCCACCACTGTTCATCTCTATGACATCTTGGTGCTCCTTTCCATCTGTTAAATCCACTGGATCTCCTCCAATCAAAATTCCTTAAATTTCCCTCCTCACTTTTCTCTCTACACAAGCGACCATTACTATCGGCGTAATTATCATCCTCACGCCTTCTCCAAAATTCCATCAGAAGATCTCTCTGGTCTTCTTTGATTTTCCCTTCTAAATGGTCTTCTCGGTTGCGGATTACCCATTCGGAACGCACGAGCTTCGCCGTTTCCTCTGCCAAATGATTTACCCTGTTGCGCACTATCCTTCCAGAACGCATAGGTTTCATCATTCCCTCTTGATTTCCAATCATTCTTATTCTTATCTCTAACTCTCGCTTCAACTGGCTCCGCCCTATCTACACCACAATTCCTTTGCTCTGGCCTTCGCCACTTCCACCTGTTCGCTTTATATCTCACATCTTTATCGAACTTATCTTTTATCTGATAATTCGCGCCATTCCTTGTATCAGGATTTCTCAACTTCTTCTCAAATCTCTTCCTTTCTCCTAAGTATTCCTGTTCCACACTTTTCGTGGACACCTCTTTTATAGGCCTTTCTATTTTCTCTCTTTCGCCCTGTGACTTAGAGTTGTGTTTAGGTTCTTCGACAGCAATCTCCTTCATAGCCATGTTGCTATTTCTTACCAGCTGGGGAATTTCTTCTCGATCCACCGCTTTAATACTAATATCAATATTTACATCAGTATTCGTTCCCACATCAACTGTGCTTACCACTGACTTATTCTTGACACGAGCTTTCTTGTATAAGTTCGGTCCCACAATCAAATCTTCGACTAGATTTTCAACTACCAGGGCTTCAGCTTTACCCGTAAATTCTTCTCCTTGAATATCTATCCATGCTGTAGGATATTTCTTTTTAATACCATTGGCTAGTACACAGGTTACCTTTCTACCAGTGTATGATCTAGGTTTCTCTAAACCTTTCCTAATAGCAACACATGACGCACCTGTATCGTACAGACAATTCACTGTCTGTCCATTAATCTTAACGGTGCTCATGTTATCTTTTCCAGTGAGGATCTTATTCTTAGCAGCATTTGCACTCTCATGTTTATAACAAGCTATATGAACGATCGTTCCTTCTTCTTCTTCTTCTTCCTCTTCTTCTACGCATAGCATTGTAGCCATCGTGTGTACCTTAGCGGTTTGGCCTACTTTGTCACACCTATGAGCATGATGCTGTAATGATCCGCAATGGTAACATCCCTTTTTCTCATTCTCAGCATCATCTCTCACTGTTCTTCTTGTTCGGAAATCCCATCCATTCTTGAACTGGTTCCTCTCTTTAGGATTTCTATATTCTCTGGTCTTACTCTTATTCGGACCACCATTTTGTTTCTCTAAGTCTTCACAATCAGACTCTCTCGTGTGATCTCTAAGATCTTTATCCCGCTTCTTAAAAGTGGGGACCCACTTCTTCTCTCTGCTTTCTTTTGCTTCAACGTAGTTCTGAGCCTGTACTAGCGTATCTGCTAAACTCATTTTTCCTTTTTCCTTAAGAAAACATCTCATGTCGTCATCACAAGTGACAAAAAATTGATCTTTCAAAATCAAGGATTCCAAACCTTCATAATCATCCTTGAATCCTGCCATTAACAACCACTGTCTTAAGTACCTCTGTACTCGCTGTAGGAACTGTTCCACTGTCTCATCTTCCTGTCTTCTAGAAGTCTTAAAAAGTTTGCGGTACCCTCCTTCCGTGAGCTTGAACCTTCTAAGCAATTCCTGCTTTAACTTCTCGTAATCATGCGCTTGCTCAACGTCGAGTCTCTGATAGACTTCTAGGGCTTTTCCTTCTAACGACCTAGCAAGTGTCATAGCCCAAAACTTCTCGGGTACCTCATACACGGTACACGCCCGTTCAAACCGTAGTAGATAAGCGTCGAGGCAATCTCGGTCTTCTCTAAACATCGGCATCTTCACATTCTTAGTGTGATCGCTTGTACCTGCGTGTTCTCTACCTACACCATTTTGAACGAAATCACCTCTTTCTGCCTGCTGCTTATCATGAGCCGCTCTAATCTCTAATTCTTTCAGTTTGATTTCCTTCATATTTTCTAGCTCCAATTGTTTCAAACTCGCTTCTCTCTCGATTCTCTTGTGCTCTTCGGCCCTAAGTCTATCCTCTCTTTCTAGCGCTTGCTTCTTTTCTTCTCTAGCTATGTCTTCAACGCGTTTCTTGTCTTCGCGTTCGCGCTCTGCTGACCTTTGCTCCTTTTCTAACTCTAATTTCCTCTCCTCTCGAGCTAACTCAAGTTTCTTTTCCTCCCGTGCTAACTCTTCTTGCCTCAATTTATCTGCTTTACATTCTTCTTGTTTTACACGAACAAACTCCCTCAGTTCCATTCATTCGTATCCCAATTCTGAAGCAATCTTCATCCATTTTTGGAATTCAGCTGCCATTGCAATGGCTATTAATTATAAGCGAACGCGCTATAAAAACTTCGGTAGACACTGTTTAAACTTTCGTGAACTACCTTGACCTGACCTCTTTCACACCAATAACGGTCGGCCTTACAAGTACTACTTTTAACCTGACCTTACAATAACCAGTAAGCGTCAGCGTTTCAATTTGCAGCTACGTCACGCATACAAATTAATATGTTAGTCGGTCTGTCTACAACCGCTTCAGAACTAGTAAGTTCTACAACTAACTCTACCGTAAAGTTAGCTACACTACTCCGTGGGTTGTATTCCCTAATTAATTATCTAAATTAATTGTTCTATCCCGGACGATGGCACCCAGATTTGTAACGGTCCCCTATATTATAGTTTTTAGACTATAATAGGGTATGTCCTGATCGTGAACACGTGTTACATTTAATGTCTCTATCAATCGTGATTGGTTGAATGTGTGTCATGTTTTACAGTTCAACCAATAAAAATCAAGTCAACTCAGTTCGTTTTGAATATTAATGATAATTAAATGAATATGTCAATTATTACAATATGGTCTCGTTTAATCTAGTCTAGGGGTAATTTAATGAGATCATTCAATATTCTAACTTAACCTTACTTAGACCAGCGCAGTCTACTTAAGGCTTAAGTATTATGGGGAATCTAAAATACCTCCCACGTAGATATTTGAAGCAATTTCTGTGCACTTCCAAATGTCTTCACCTCGGATACGCGTAGAGCTTTCACCACTGTTGGATGACGATCATGGCGTCTGTTGAACAGGTGAGTGAATCATTTCTCTCTGTCGTGAATTGCATGTGGTTCCACATCTTCTCAGGAAAGCGTAAGAGTCATGAAGAACCAAGACGAGGCTTTCACGCTTCAATGTTAACTTCACTATGTACGATTATTCCACCGTTCAGTTCGAATAAGTTACGACGACGAACTTAAGCAACGCTCGTAGATTTGAATTCCTGTGTGTAGCGAGACGACCTTTGACTTCGCTCGATCTAGAGATTCCTTAAGCAGAATCCTTTACTATCGCACTGTTCTTATACTACTCGAGTATAGTTCAAGTCGTTACTGTATCGACTTACGACTATTAACACTTCGCAACGCTCTATTGCTTTAAGATCACAACTAGAAGCGTTACACAACGTCCATCCTTTCCAACGACGGATGATCAAGTTCGTAACGGTCCTTTGTCACCTCACCTGTAGCTTCAGTGCGCATGCGCGGTTAAGGTCTGTTAGGCAACCGTGACTCCTTTTGAATTCAACCAATGGCATGGTTCCGACGTCGTATCGTATCCATGACGTTCAAATAGTTAACCCCATTAATTAAAGAAAATCTCTGAACTGCTCTGCGCCAGTCAATCTACGCTGGTCAATTAATTAATGCCTAATACAACAAATGCTACAGTTAATTGGTGTCTGTATATTCTATAATAATATCTACATAGATCTATACATGTAATAGATGAGAATGTTTGTATTAATACAAAGGGAATCGTTACATGAACGTCTTAACAATTATATTACCAAATTCAATATTCTTTTTACCTCCCAACATGGATTTCAATCTGGCCACTCAACTTTTATGCCACTACTAAACATGCAAGATAAAATCTCAGATGCAATGGATAAAAATGAATTTTCTATAGGAATATTTCTGGACCTGGCCAAAGCCTTTGATACAATTGATCATAACATTCTACTAAAAAAATTATCTATATATGGAATTCGAAATACTCAACTTAACTGGTTTAAAAGCTATTTAGAAAATAGAATGCAACTAGTTAGCTGTAATGGCGCTAAGTCCCCTCTAAAACTAATCAAATACGGGGTTCCTCAAGGCTCTATTTTAGGGTGACCCGTCAGAACGGAACAAGACAAATGGGCCCCGACAAAACGGCCCCGACAAAACGGCCCCCGTCAAAATGGCCTCGACAAAACAACCCCGTCAAATCGGCCCCCGTCAATATCGGCCCCCGTCATATCGGCCCCCGTCATATCGGCCCCAGTCATATCGGCCCCAGTCATATCGGCCCCCGTCATATCGGCCCCAGTCATATCGGCCCCAGTCATATCGGCCCCGTCATATCGGCCCCAGTCATATCGGCCCCAGTCATATCGGCCCCATACAAAATATCCAATGTTGCAAGTACTTTTAAGCTTACGCTGACAAACTATGTTGAAATGAGGCCTCAAGCGACGGTTCAGCTGGGCAATGGACTGCGGGGGGTCCATCGTCTAATGCTAACTAGTTGGCGTATTTAATTATTTAAGTGCTTTCAATGACAACTATATATCATAGTTCCAACTTCTATTTACGCAGCGAATTATTTTTTCATAAATCCAACTTCCATTTTATCGCCAAAATTATTTTCAGCAATCCAACTTCCGTTTTCAACTGACCACATAAAATAATTTGGCAACGTAAACTACGGTTTTACCAATCCAAGTTCTATTTACGCAAAGAATTCTTTTCATCAATCCAACTTTAAAGTAATTGAAACATGGGATATTTTGTGATGGGCCGATGTGACTGGGGCCGATATGACTGGGGCCGGTTTGACGGGGCCGATTTGACTGGGGCCGATTTGACGGGGCCGATATGACGGGGGTCGATATGACGGGGGCCGTTATGACGGGGGCCGAAATGACGGGGCTGTTTTGTCGAGGCCATTTTGACGAGGGCCGTTTTGTCGGGGCCGTTTTGTCGGGGCCCATTTGTCGGGGCCGTTTTGTCGGGGCCGACTTGTCAAATACGCCGTTCCTCAAGGCTCTATTTTAGGTCCTCTGTTATTTATTCTGTACATCAACGACCTACCCAATGTCTCATCTAACCTATTCTTCTTATTATTTGCAGACGATACGAATATCTTTAGCTCTCACTCCTTGTAACGATTCCCTTTGTATTAATACAAACATTCTCATCTATTACATATATAGGCCTATGTAGATATTATAGAAGAGTATACAGACACCAATAATTAACTGTAGCATTTGATGTGTATTAATTAATTGACCAGAGCAGTACGATTAGCGCAGTGTTAGTGGTTTAATATAATATTAATTGGGCAGAACCAATTGAAGGACATAATGACGCAATCTCGTTGGAACCATGACATTGGCTGATTTGAAGTGTAACGGTCACGGAGGAATTAACGGCGACGCGCAAGCGCAATACGTACGAACGGTTGAACGATGACGTGGCGAAGAAGGAGTTCCTGTCTCCGATCGTTGATGGAGAGAGTCGATTTTGTAGACGTCTCGGATGATAGCCAAAAGATCATCGAGCGTTGTTAATCACTACTAGGTTGTTAATCAACTCGATTGCAACTAGTTCGTCACGGTTGAAGTTTAGGTGACGTTATACGAGGATCCTACGAAAAAGGATTTAGCGATCGTACGTAACGTTAGTACGGATTGTTTGAATCGAGAGACTGCGTACGTTACGGTTGATCTCGAGTCAGTGGAATTAATAGAAGTACGTTCATCGAAGTACTTTATACATTGCAAAGAATTGTTATAGTCTTTGTTCGTCGAAGGTTCGAATTCACTCTGTAAGAAATGTACCACAATGACGAAGCTACGACGATCAATTCTTCACTTACCTGTCGACAACATTCTACGCCTCATCCATAAAGAGAAAACGAAGGTCTGCATGACGGAGGTCTGAAGCAACGCTAAAGACGCTTCAATTCAACGTGGGAGGTATCTTAGGTCCCTATAATACGTATATTATAAAGTAGACTGCGCTGGTCTAAGTAGGCTTAAAGTAAAACTTTAACGATTTAAATCAAATACCCCTAGACAAACGACTTAGAATTAGTTTATGTGTAATTCGACATTTTCAGTGTTTAAATTAATATTCAAAATGTACCAAAGAGACTTATTTTCATTGGATGAACTTTGCGAATTGACACACATACAACCAATCACGAGCCTTATACATAAACTTGAAGTAACCGAGTCCCGCTCTGGATTATCTCTACTGTAGGGTGAGGTAGGGGAGAACTGGCACCCTTGATCCCGATGCACCCGTGATCCTCAACCGTTTGTTTTGAAATTACTTACTTACTAAACTGTGGCAGGGCACCAGACTATGTCAAACATTGATCTTTTGCATTTTCTGTCTTTTGGACTACTCATGTTAGACTTTATTCTTTGTTTATAAGCTTTTATGGCCGCCACGTGGTTTTGCGCTGCAAAAGTAATTTTTTTCGTCATCTAACGAACCTCATATTACTGTCCTATCTTCAAGTCTCGTCATCTCCGTTTTATATGTGAGGGCAGAAATAGTCTACTTACCGTTCACATAAATTTCAGCGATATATTCGAGGTGAGTATAAAGTTTTAATATATTTTGTGAAAAAACTATGGTGAGGCACCCTTGATCCCAGTACGCATGGGCACCCGTGATCCCCAGATCAACGGTGCCTACCTGAAGAATTATGTGCGCAGATGATTAATTACGGACACCATTAGCTTCATGTCTAAATAATTATGCATCATTCTATTGCATATGAATTTGTTATAAGACAATTTGTACAATTTACTGTAGGCAGAGTGTTCAGGTATATTTTCTTGTTAATATTTTCCAGGCTCTAAATGGATCCTGACATATTTTTATAGCCCTAGCCAAAGGCCTACATGTTACTGCAAACAGTAAATTTAATCCTTCTGCTTATGATTTTGTTGGTTTTATGAAGAAATAAATTTGTCATATAATATTAATAATAGATAAAAATGCATAAAAAATAATCCCGCCGTATCACAACGAGTTCTAGCCATCCCATAATGGTTTTGTTGTATTCTCCGGAGAATTATTTAATTCCGGAGGGATCTGAGGTAGGCCCAACACTTTTTACATTATTAGGGCCTAGGCATGGTTTCACTATTCTATTGGTTATTATTCTTCTAATAAACTTATATTTATTTTATAGCTTTATTTATAGTTGCTGAATATTTGTTTCAGAAATGCCTTACCACAAGAAAAGAAAAACAGACAGACCACCAAGAGGATTGGTTCCAGAAGATACAATGAAAGCTGCTCTCGTGACTGCTGTTTTGCATGGTAAAACAGTGAACTACGTTGCAAGGGAGAACCCAAACTAAAAAACAACAGAGAATCAAAAGAACCTCGGGCCCAACGAAGACAAACAGGTGTATCGAAAACTTTATTCTGACTGATGAGAGTGATGATGAAGTCGCAAACATGGGAACCGATGAAGAAACTGGCCCGCCTATTTGGGTTATGTTATCTGACAAATCTGACGATGATATTAGATGTGACATAGAAAGTGATGACGAGTCTTCCAGCAGACGAGAAAATAAAAAAATCCAGAGATTTTGTTGTAGTGCAGCTGAAATGCTTGAAAACTACCTTTCATTACATTGCTCGCGTTGAAAATCAACCTTCCGATGAGCTCGACATTGAAGTCGTGTATCTTGAGAATTAGAAAACACAGAAAGAGGACAATAAAATGGAACGATTTGTCATACAAGAGCACTTCAAGACATATGAAGTTCCACTCGAGGACGTTATAAAGAAATTGCATCCCCCACTGATGACTGGGGGCACAAAGCGCACCAGTGCTCACTTGGTTTTCCAGGATCTTTGACAGAATTCAATCTGGCTAACATTTGGTAGATCTAGAGTTGGAAAGTTTTTGCAAAACTGGATAACGTTTCACACAAACACATTTTTAGCCTTCTTACTTTCAGGAGATTTTTATTCAGATTGTCAGCTCTAGGCCTATCTTAAGTTTGCTTATTTGAACCAAAAACTATATAAAGTTTCACTGAAAAGTTTTGTTGCTGAAAGATATTATAATCTGTTTGTCAATTCTAGCCTAGTTTTTTTTATTTTGATTGAAATATCTTGTATAAAAGCATGTGCAAATATAGAGGATCAAGGGTCCCTACATGGGATCATGGGTGCCAATATAGGGGATCAAGGGAGCCCACCTGTGGGCACCCTTGATCTCTTTTGGGTACCTCCACTAAATTTATAATATCTTTTGTAAATGACATTTGTTTGAATCATGCAATATCTTGAATGATACATTACATAATTCTTTATAAAATGATACCTTAACATATTTACTATGGGTCACAAAGTGACCAAAATTCATAAAAATTGAAAAAGAGGATCAAGGGTGCCAGTTCTCCCCTACCTATAGTAGAGAGCGTTACAAATCTGGGTGCATCGTCCGGGATAGAACAATTAATTTAGATAATTAATTAGGGAATACAACCCAAGGATTAGTGTAATTAGCTTCACAGTAGCGTTAGTAATAGACCTTATTGGATCTGATGCGATTGAAGACTGATTAGCATTTTAATTTTATGCGTGACGTAACGACAATTTGAGACGCTGACGGTTATTGGTTATTATAAGGTCAGGTTTAAAATAGCACTTAAAAGGCTGACTGTTATTGGTGTGAAATAGGTCAGGTCAAGGTAGTTCACGAAAGTTTACACAGTGTCGAATTTTTATAGCGCGTTCGCTATAGTATAATTAATAGCTATTGAAATGGCAGCTGAATTCCAAAAATGGATGAAGATTGCTTCAGAGTTGGGGTACGAGGGAACGGAACTGAGGAATTTCGTTAAAGAAAGACAAGAAGAATGTAAAGCAGAGAAATTGAGGCAAGAAGAGTTGGAAAAAGAGCAAAAGTTAGCAGAACGTGTACGCGAGAAAGAATTAGTCGAACGAGAAGATAAGAAGCAAGCGCTAGAAAGAGAGGATAGACTTAGAGCCTCAGAGAGAGAAGCGAATTTGAAACAATTAGAGATAGAAAATATGAAGGAGATCAAACTGAAAGAATTGGAGATAAGAGCGGATCATGATAAGCAACAGGCAGAAAGAGGTGATTTAGTTCAAAATGGTGTAGGTAGAGAATACGCAGGTACAAGAGATCACACTAAGAATGTGAAAATTCCGATGTTTAGAGAGGACAGAGATTGTCTCGACGCGTATTTACTACGGTTTGAACGGGCGTGTACCGTGTATGAGGTACCAGAGAGATTTTGGGCAATAACACTAGCAAGGTCATTAGAAGGCAAAGCACTGGAGGTGTACCAGAGGCTAGACATTGAACAAGCCCACGATTATGCTAAGTTGAAGCAGGAGTTGCTTAGAAGGTTTAAGCTTACGGAGGGAGGTTACCGTAAACTTTTCAAATCTGCTAGAAGGCAGGATGATGAATCGGTTGAACAATTCATGCTGAGAGTACAGAGATATTTGAGACAGTGGTTGCTGATGGCAGGATTTAAAGATGACTATGATGGTCTAGAAGCGTTGATTCTGAAAGATCAATTCTTTGTTACTTGCGACGACGATATGAGATGCTTCATAAAAGAGAAAGGAAAGTTGAGTTTAGCAGATACGCTAATACAAGCTCAGAATTATGTCGAAGCAAAGGAGTGTAGAGAAAAGAAGTGGGTCCCCACTTTTAAGAAACGAGATAAAGATCTCAGGGATCATATGAGAGAGTAGGGACGAAAGGAAAGTGAGAAGCATAATGGGAATCCTAATAAGAATAAATCCAGAGATCATGGAGGTCAGTTTAAGAATGATTGGGATTTCAGAGAACGTAAGGCAGTGAGTAACAACGTCGATAATAAGAAGCGGGGATGTTACAACTGCGGTTCGTGGCTGCATTACGCAAATAAATGCGATAAAGCGAGACAAACAAATAAGACTCACATAGTGGCTACGATGCAATGTGTAGAGGAAATGAAAAGTGATGAAGCGAGACCAACAGTACACATAGCATGTTACAAACATAACAGCGCTAAAAGTAACGATGGCAAAACTCTCGCTGAAAAGGAGAACATGAGTACCGTTTTAGTTAATGGACAAACAGTGAGATGTCTATATGATACGGGTTCGTCATGTGTTGCTATAAGGAAGGGGTTAGAAAAACCTAGACCTTATACAGGACGTAAAGTGACGTGTGTTTTTGCAAATGGGATGCGAGAAGATTATCCCACGGCCTGGATAGACATACAAGGAGATGAGTTTGTGGGCCAAGCTGAAGCCCTGGTTATTGAAGATTTAGTTGAGGAATTGATTGTGGGACCGAGCTTATACGAAAAAGCTTGCGTCATAGATAGGTCGGATGTAGAAACCTGGGATGTTGGAACCAACACTGATCCAGATTTTGAAACTAGCTATAAGGAGATGTGTCGAGAGGAAACTCACAAGCTAGTAGGAAATAACCACAAGGTTCAAAATAAGAAAAATGTAAAGGTTAACAAACCTGAGCGTAATTTGAGAATACAGGGTGAAAAAGAGAAAGTAGAAGAACCTGTAGAGGAGATATTTGCAATGAGTGTGGTACAGGAGCACTTAAGAGAAGATTGTAGGTCTGAGAGGAAACTAAGAAATCCTGATACCAGGAGTTGTGCGAATTGTCAGGCAAAGGATAAATTCGACAAACAGATGAGATATAAAGAGAATAAGTGGAATTGGCGAAGGTCAGAGCGATGGAATAGTGATGTAGATAGGGCGGAACCAGTTGCAGCCAGAGTTAGAAGTAGGTATGGAAATGATTGGAGATCAAGAGGGAATGGGGAAGCTCGTGCGTACCGAATGGGTAATGCGCAGCAGAGAAAACTATTTAGAAATGAAAGTCAAAGAAGACCGGAGAGATCTTCTGATGGATTTTGGAGAAGGCGTGATAATGATAATTACGCCAATGTCAAATGTTGTGTGTGTAGAGAGAAGGGTGAGGAGGGAAATTTAAGGAATTTTGGTTGGAAAAGATTCAGTGGATTTGACAGATGGAAAGGAGCTCCAAGATATCATAGAGATGAACTATGGTGGAGGAAACCACATTGGGAGCGATAGTTAGATCACCATTAAATAAAGAAGATGAATAGTAGTCAAATATTCGCAAAACCAGAATAGTGGTAAGACTAGTTTGAGATGTAAAGATTAGCTAAGTAATAATTGCAGTTATTAAGCAAAATAAACAAAGTGTAGTTATAATGTTAAGTAATGTACACAGTGTGAGTCGAACTGTTTTATGTTAGTTTATTCGAAGAATTTATGTCAATGATTAGTCATGCATAAGACTAGTCATTGTAGAAATGAGTGATCTATAGGGTAAGTAGTGTTAGTATTTTTTAAGGAATTTCTTAGGAGCTGTAAATTATTATAGGAAATTCATACCCAACTGTGCTGAAGTTATGAGGCCGTTAACGGAGTTAACGAAGAAGAACACCAAGATAGTGGTTGAATGGAATGCCACTCTTGAGAAGTCTTTTCAGGACTTAAAGATAGCGTTGTCAGGAGATCCCATTCTGAAGTTACCTGATATAGATGAAGAATTTGTAGTCAGGACAGATGCATCTAATGTTGCAATGGGATGTGTGCTGATGCAGAATTACGAAGGGATTATGCATCCAGTGGCATATGCTAGCAAGAAATTCAGTGAGAGAGAGAGAAAGTATTCGGTGGAAGAGAGAGAGTGCCTTGCGATGGTGTGGGGGATTCAAAAATTTAACCGATACTTGTATGGTAAGGAATTCACTATGAAGACTGACCACTGCGGTTTGCAATACTTGAAAACTGGTAGTATTAGGAACGCAAGGGTAATGCGTTGGTACTTAGCACTGCAGAATTATAAATTCAGAGTCAAATACATTAGAGGTAGTGACAATGTAGTAGCAGACTATCTAAGCAGAGGACAGGAATAGTCAGTGGATCAGAATCAGATGTAAATAGATGATAGGTAAAACTAGAGTATAGGTAAGATAAATGGTAATTATAAGAGAATATCTATCTCTGGAAGTAATTAATTGTTGTAAGAATTATTATAGCGATAGCTATAGTTAGAATATTTGTTTTATGTTGAACATAGGAATAGATAAGAAGTTTGTTTAATATAAAAAGGTAATTGAATAGAGAATTTGGAGCAAATTCTACTTATTGGGGGGTCTGTTGTAACGATTCCCTTTGTATTAATACAAACATTCTCATCTATTACATATATAGGCCTATGTAGATATTATAGAAGAGTATACAGACACCAATAATTAACTGTAGCATTTGATGTGTATTAATTAATTGACCAGAGCAGTACGATTAGCGCAGTGTTAGTGGTTTAATATAATATTAATTGGGCAGAACCAATTGAAGGACATAATGACGCAATCTCGTTGGAACCATGACATTGGCTGATTTGAAGTGTAACGGTCACGGAGGAATTAACGGCGACGCGCAAGCGCAATACGTACGAACGGTTGAACGATGACGTGGCGAAGAAGGAGTTCCTGTCTCCGATCGTTGATGGAGAGAGTCGATTTTGTAGACGTCTCGGATGATAGCCAAAAGATCATCGAGCGTTGTTAATCACTACTAGGTTGTTAATCAACTCGATTGCAACTAGTTCGTCACGGTTGAAGTTTAGGTGACGTTATACGAGGATCCTACGAAAAAGGATTTAGCGATCGTACGTAACGTTAGTACGGATTGTTTGAATCGAGAGACTGCGTACGTTACGGTTGATCTCGAGTCAGTGGAATTAATAGAAGTACGTTCATCGAAGTACTTTATACATTGCAAAGAATTGTTATAGTCTTTGTTCGTCGAAGGTTCGAATTCACTCTGTAAGAAATGTACCACAATGACGAAGCTACGACGATCAATTCTTCACTTACCTGTCGACAACATTCTACGCCTCATCCATAAAGAGAAAACGAAGGTCTGCATGACGGAGGTCTGAAGCAACGCTAAAGACGCTTCAATTCAACGTGGGAGGTATCTTAGGTCCCTATAATACGTATATTATAAAGTAGACTGCGCTGGTCTAAGTAGGCTTAAAGTAAAACTTTAACGATTTAAATCAAATACCCCTAGACAAACGATTTAGAATTAGTTTATGTGTAATTCGACATTTTCAGTGTTTAAATTAATATTCAAAATGTACCAAAGAGACTTATTTTCATTGGATGAACTTTGCGAATTGACACACATACAACCAATCACGAGCCTTATACATAAACTTGAAGTAACCGAGTCCCGCTCTGGATTATCTCTACTGTAGGGTGAGGTACCTATAGTAGAGAGCGTTACAAATCTGGGTGCATCGTCCGGGATAGAACAATTAATTTAGATAATTAATTAGGGAATACAACCCAAGGATTAGTGTAATTAGCTTCACAGTAGCGTTAGTAATAGACCTTATTGGATCTGATGCGATTGAAGACTGATTAGCATTTTAATTTTATGCGTGACGTAACGACAATTTGAGACGCTGACGGTTATTGGTTATTATAAGGTCAGGTTTAAAATAGCACTTAAAAGGCTGACTGTTATTGGTGTGAAATAGGTCAGGTCAAGGTAGTTCACGAAAGTTTACACAGTGTCGAATTTTTATAGCGCGTTCGCTATAGTATAATTAATAGCTATTGAAATGGCAGCTGAATTCCAAAAATGGATGAAGATTGCTTCAGAGTTGGGGTACGAGGGAACGGAACTGAGGAATTTCGTTAAAGAAAGACAAGAAGAATGTAAAGCAGAGAAATTGAGGCAAGAAGAGTTGGAAAAAGAGCAAAAGTTAGCAGAACGTGTACGCGAGAAAGAATTAGTCGAACGAGAAGATAAAAAGCAAGCGCTAGAAAGAGAGGATAGACTTAGAGCCTCAGAGAGAGAAGCGAATTTGAAACAATTAGAGATAGAAAATATGAAGGAGATCAAACTGAAAGAATTGGAGATAAGAGCGGATCATGATAAGCAACAGGCAGAAAGAGGTGATTTAGTTCAAAATGGTGTAGGTAGAGAATACGCAGGTACAAGAGATCACACTAAGAATGTGAAAATTCCGATGTTTAGAGAGGACAGAGATTGTCTCGACGCGTATTTACTACGGTTTGAACGGGCGTGTACCGTGTATGAGGTACCAGAGAGATTTTGGGCAATAACACTAGCAAGGTCATTAGAAGGCAAAGCACTGGAGGTGTACCAGAGGCTAGACATTGAACAAGCCCACGACTATGCTAAGTTGAAGCAGGAGTTGCTTAGAAGGTTTAAGCTTACGGAGGGAGGTTACCGTAAACTTTTCAAATCTGCTAGAAGGCAGGATGATGAATCGGTTGAACAATTCATGCTGAGAGTACAGAGATATTTGAGACAGTGGTTGCTGATGGCAGGATTTAAAGATGACTATGATGGTCTAGAAGCGTTGATTCTGAAAGATCAATTCTTTGTTACTTGCGACGACGATATGAGATGCTTCATAAAAGAGAAAGGAAAGTTGAGTTTAGCAGATACGCTAATACAAGCTCAGAATTATGTCGAAGCAAAGGAATGTAGAGAAAAGAAGTGGGTCCCCACTTTTAAGAAACGAGATAAAGATCTCAGGGATCATATGAGAGAGTATGGACGAAAGGAAAGTGAGAAGCATAATGGGAATCCTAATAAGAATAAATCCAGAGATCATGGAGGTCAGTTTAAGAATGATTGGGATTTCAGAGAACGTAAGGCAGTGAGTGACAACGTCGATAATAAGAAGCGGGGATGTTACAACTGCGGTTCGTGGCTGCATTACGCAAATAAATGCGATAAAGCGAGACAAACAAATAAGACTCACATAGTGGCTACGATGCAATGTGTAGAGGAAATGAAAAGTGATGAAGCGAGACCAACAGTACACATAGCATGTTACAAACATAACAGCGCTAAAAGAAACGATGGCAAAACTCTCGCTGAAAAGGAAAACATGAGTACCGTTTTAGTTAATGGACAAACAGTGAATTGTCTTTACGATACAGGTGCGTCATGTGTTGCTATTAGGAAGGGTTTAGAGAAACCTGGATCATACACTGGTAGAAAGGTAACCTGTGTACTAGCCAATGGTATTAAAAATAAATATCCTACGGCATGGATAGATATCCAAGGAGAAGAATTTGCGGGTAGAGCCGAAGCCCTGGTAGTTGAAAATCTAGTCGAAGAATTGATTGTGGGACCGAACTTTTACAAGAAAGGTCGTGTCACGAATAAGTCAGTGGTAAGCACAGTTGATGTGGGAACGAATACTGATGTAAATGTTGATAATAGTATGAAGACGGTGGGTCGAGAAGAAATTCGCCAGCTGGTAAGAAATAGCAACATGGCTATGAAGGAGATTGCTGTAGAGGTCAAAGAACCTAAGCACAACTCTAAGTCACAGGGCGAAAGAGAGAAAAGAGAACGGCCTATGAAAGAGGTGTCTACGAAAAGTGTGGAACAGGAGTACTTAGGAGAAAGAAACAGATTAGAGAAGAAGTTGAGAAATCCTGACACAAGGAATGGCGCGAATTATCAGATAAAGGATAAGTTCGATAGAGATGTGAGATATAAAGCGAACAGGTGGAAGTGGCAAAGGCCAGAGCAAAGGAATAGTGGCGTAGATAGAGCGGAGCCAGTTGAAGCGAGAGTTAGAGGTAAAAATAAAAATGATTGGAAATCAAGAGGGAATGATGAAATCTATGCGTTCTGGAAGGATAGTGAGCAACAGGGTAAATCATTTGGCAGAGGAAACGGTGACGCTCGTGCGTTCCGAATGGGTAATACGCAACCGAGGAAACCCTTTACAAGGGAAAATCAAAGAAGACCAGAGAGATCTTCCGATGGATTTTGGAGGAGACGCGAGAATGATAATTATGCCGAAAATAATTGTCGAGTGTGTAGAGAGAAAGGTGAAGAGGAAAGTTTAAGGAGTTTTGATTGGACGAGAATCAGTGGAATTGACAGAAGGAAAGGAGCTCCAAGATACTATAGAGATGAACAATGGTGGAAGAAACCACATTGGGAGCGATAGCTAGATCATCGTTAAATTAAGAGGATGAATAGTAGTTAAGTATTAATTAGCAAAACCAGAGTGATGATAAGTTTGAGTTGTAGGGATTAGCTAAGTAATATAGATATTAAGGCGTTAAGATAATTGCTGTTGTTATACAAAAAATAACAAAGTGAAGTTAAAATGCTAAGTAATGTGCACAGCGTGAGTTGAACTGTGTAATGTTAGTTTCTTCAAAGAGTTTATAGGTTAATGATTAGTTGAGCATAAGAATAGTCATTGTAGAGTTGGGTGATCTACAAGTGAAATAATGTTAGTATGTTCAAGGAATTTCTTAGGAGCTGTAAATTATTATAAGAAGTTCAAGAAGAATGAGAGAGAGAATGTATTCGGTTGAAGAAAGAGAGTGCCTTGTGATGGTTTAGTGAGTCAGAAATTTAACCAGTAATTATATGACAAAGATTTCATAATAGCGACTGACCACGACAGACTACAATTAACTTATTATAGTTGCAGACTATCTAAGTAGAGGACAGGAATAGTCAATGGATGAGAATCAGATGTAAATAGATGATAGGTAAAATTAGAGTATAGGTAAGATAAATGGTGATTATCAGAGAGTATCTCTCTGGAAGTAATTAAGTGTTGTAAGAATTATAACAGCGATAGCTATAGTTAGAATATTAGTTTTATATGTTTAACATAAGAATAGATAAGAAGTTTGTATAATATAAAAAGGTCATTGAATAAAGAATTTTTGGCAAATTCTACTTATTGGAGGGGTCTATTTGTAACGATTCCCTTTGAATTAATACAAACATTCCCATCTATTACGTGTATAGGCCTATGTAGATATTATAGAAGAGTATACAGACACCAAATAACTGTAGCGTTTGATGTGTATTAATTAATTGACCAGAGCAGTACGATTAGCGCAGTGTTAGTGGTTTAATATAATATTAATTGGGCAGGACCAATTGAAGGACATAACGACGCAATCTCGTTGGAACCATGCCATTGGTTGAATTCAAAAGTAGTCACGGTTGCCTAACAGACCTTAACCGCGCATGCGCACTGAAGCTACAGGTGAGGTGGAAAAGGACGGTTAAAAAAAGGACTTCTTCATCCGTCGTTAGAGAGGATGGACGTTGTGAGACGCTTCTAGTTGCGATCTTAAAGCAATAGAGCGTTGTGAAGTTTTAATAGTCGTAAGTCGATACGGTTACGACTTGAACTATACTCGAGGAGTGTAGGAACAGTGCGGTAGTAACAGATTCTGCCAAAGGAATCTCTAGATCGAGCGAAGTCAAACGTCGTCTCGCTACACACAGGAGTTTAAATCTACGAGCGTTGCTTAAGTTCGTCGTCGGAACTTATTCGAACTGAACGGTGGAATAATCGTACATAGTGGAGTTAACATTGAAGCTTTAAAGTACTGTCTTTATTCTTCATAACTCTTATGCTTTCCTGAGAAGATGTGGATCTACATGAAATTAACTACAGACAGAAAGGATTCGCTTACCGTGTCAACGATCGCCATGATCGTCATCCAACAGTGGTGAAAGCTCTACGCGTATCCGAGGTGAAGACATTTGGAGTGCACAGAAGTTGCTTCAAATATCTACGTGGGAGGTATTTTAGATTCCCCATAATACTTTAGTCCCTAAGTAGGCTGCGCTGGTCTAAGTAAGGTCAAGTTAGAATATTAAATGATCTCATTAAATTACCCCTAGACTTGATTAAACGAGACCATATTGTAATAATTGACATATTCATTTAAATATCATTAATATTCAAAACGAACTGAGTTGACTTGATTTTATTGGTTGAACTGTATAACATGACACACATTCAACCAATCACGATTGATGGAGACATTAAATGTAACACGTGTTCATGATCAGGACATATCCTATTATAGTCTAAAAACTATAATATAGGGGACCGTTACAACGGATGATTAAATTAGAATATGAGTGTATGCTCCGCTGTTGTCTCAATACAATTGGCGAACGATTTAGAACCCTAAAACGACAGATAACCGAAATTTGTAATATGTTTGGGAAGATATTTAACACTAGAACGTCGGCTCTTTTCTACCACCTAAAACGTCGGAATGGGTCAATTTTGACCCATACAGTTTCATTTATAGAAACCATGTATTTTTGAAGGATAATTCTTCTGCAGCGGAAAATTCCGCCCCATGAGTAATATTTTGGATACAATTCCGCGGCAGGAGACCTTTGCGCATGCGTAGTCTTCGGCGCATGCGCATTGTCCAAACTGTGTTACTTAGGCCTATATCAATTGGCGTCGTGAGGGTCGGTTAAGGTCAGATTAGGCGTTGTGAGGGTCGGTTAGGGTCAGGATTAGGGTTAGTGTCGTAGTTAAATAAAATGCTAAACACTTTCCGCCGCAGAAGTAATTTCTTCATGCACTGCGTGACGGAATCTTCCGCCGTAGAAGCACCGCGCATTTTTTGCACGAGTCCTGAAAATAACTGAATGATTTACTGATATAATTATAATAAGCTTTCAGAATATTAAACTTTTAATTTAGTTATGCTTCCCCTAAAGTGCCTGAAGGTAGGCCTACTATTTAGAGGCGTTAAGTTCCTCAAGCGATACTGAACATGAGTCGTCTCCCAGACACGCTCGTGCTTCCCTTTCAGTGCTTCGTTGGATGATGTGACGCATTATACCTTCATCAACAGAAGTTGAAACGCGATCAAAATAGAATCTTTACTTATTTGTTGTGTCGCAAACAGCGTTAGTCCTGAAACTTCGCAGAGCACGTTCTGACTGCTTAGCCTTCCACGAGGTGCATCGTCGGGTGAAATCAAAATCCAGACATTGCCATCCCTTGATGCTTCCCTGGTTTCTGTAGCTGCTACATTTGTGTTGTCACGATGTTGAAATGATGAGCGACCCCCTCTGTAACCACGACCTCTTCCTCGACCACATGCACCCCCTCGACCACATGCACGCACACTTACAGATAGGAACTTCAGGATTTCTAATGCTAACGGTTCGGTTCGTCTTGTCCAACATGATCATTTCTGACATTTGAAACAGAAGAACTGCTACTTGACTCAACAGACAGGTTTTGTATTCTGGTATCAGAGACAGAGGCCTCACTATCATTGTCTTCCGATTAGCATAGCCTACTGAAGCGTCCTCACCGATTTCTTGAATCAAACGAAGGGCTTGGTTTGCTGCAGGCCTATATCGTACACGAAGACTCATTTTAGCGCAGGTATCGATAACCCTCAGATATAGCTGTTTTTATATCAATTGTTTTTATATCAATTGTGTTTGAAACAATGAACAAAACTGTCTACAGGAAGAACGTGAGCTTTGCAATGCCGTCACAAATATGCAAGGTTAATATAAGATATACACTAGAAAAATAGGCATTTTGCAGTAATAGTGTCATGGGTCAAAAATGACCCCAATCCGACGTTCTAGGTATTGGCTGCTATAGCTCCTATACCTGACCAGCTATTAATGAGATTTTTCTATTATGCCTTTGCGGCCACAATGCCATAGATGTCATAAAATATTTTCCTTTAATGGTTACTGGTTGCTACATGGCACGCTCGCAAAGTGCGCTATGGGTCAAAAATGACCCATGCCGACGTTCTAGTGTTAATCCTATGAAGATTACCCTTGAGTAGGCCTATATGCTACAGTTGAGATAATAATATTATTATAATTGACAAACTAAACGAACGACGGATATGCAAACACCACAATATCAAATGCGGTTCGTAACGTCCGTTAGTTGCCGCACTTTTAATTATTATAACGGGACATTCTACAGAAAGTGAAAATGCAATTGCAAAATAAATAATCATAAAAACTGATTGATAATCGACGATTAATATAAATTAATTTTAAAATTACATTTTGGAACCTTACCTAGTGGACTAGGTCGCTGAAAATGGTGACGTCATCATTTTTTATGTTCATTACTTTAACAAAGAATTTATATCGTTTTGCAGGCGGTGTCAAAATTAATTCACTCGATGCATTTTTAAGCTGGAAATTAAAAATTTGCATAGCACAAACTAGCGATTTTATATTCAAATAATTTTACGAGTATTGAACATACAGAATGACTTCGAGAGATTTTTAGACATTTTTGCAAATTAAAAAAAAATGGGATATTAAGATAGGAATGCAGGAAGAGAACTAAATTTCGAACTTATTCAACTTAATGTTAAGTAATATTAGACGGGTTGATATACCAAAAGTACCCACCAAACCCTGAAGAAATTGTTATAAAAGGTTTCTCAATGGAATCTGTTACCATTTTGGCATGCGTATTGACCCAGTAAAAGTCTACTCTATTCTAGCCATCGATCCATCCATCCGTCCGTCCATCCATCCATCTATTTCTATATTTCGCTATCTCTGTCCCTGTCTCTATCTATCTCTATCTCTATGCCTGCTCTATCTTCTTCTTTAATCTCTGTGTCTGTCTTTATATCTGTTTTGTCTCATTCTTTCTCTTACTGTTCCTCTCTAACTGTCTCCGTCCTTCTACCCGCCTCCATCTTCATCTCTTCCTTCTGGCAGTCCGCTGCTGTTTCCGATCTCTTGACCACACCGGTGGAATGTCAGCATTTCCAGGAGTTTGTCCAGATGAATAGTTCAAAGTAAAGGAAATGAATGTTCTGCCAGTTGCGCTTAGGG